>JAHFWG010000246.1:149593-164736 GCA_020233015.1 Callinectes sapidus | reverse complement strand
GAGAGAGAGAGAGAGAGAGAGAGAGAGAGAGAGAGAGAGAGAGAGAGAGAGAGATACAACATGATTCAGTCCGCAATTCCAAGTCTAGAAAGGATATGAAAACTTGTTACCCTAAAGGAATATCAAGAAACACTTAACCTCCACCACTCTTACATTCCCTGAAAAAAATATACAATCAGCTGGCCCCTCAATACTGTTTTCCCTGCTAATCAAACCAAAATCTTGCAAATATTTCACTAAAACCATAAAAAAAACCCGACGCCTTTCAAATATAATATAAGAAAAGAAGATACGCTTTTTTTCACCATACGAACCTTTGAAATCCTATTTAAAAAGTACTAAAACAGCTTTCTTAACATAGATAAACCCTATTTAACCTATTCTATACCATTAAAATACCATTCTTTCCCTTGCAAAACCACAAAAATACTTAAAGAAAACATAGATAAACCCTATTCAACCCATTCCATACCATTAAAATACCATTCTTTCCCTTGCAAACCACGAAAATACTTAAAAAACATAGATAAACCCTATTTAACCCATTCTATACCATTAAAATACCATTCTTTCCCTTGCAAACCCACAAAAATACTTAAAGAAAACATAGATAAACCCTATTCAACCCATTTCATACCATTAAAATACCATTCTTACCCTTGCAAACCACGAAAATACTTAAAAAACATAGATAAACCCTATTTAACCCATTCTATACCGTTAAAATACCATTCTTTCCCTTGCAAAACCACGAAAATACTTAAAAAAAAACAACAACAAAGGAAATAAAGAACTGGGATTGAATTAAAGGCACTATAAATCAACAGCACCGAGAGACAAAACAACGGAACGCTTCATGAGGCAACGAAGCAGGGAAGGCAAAGGTTCACGCTGCCTCCGGTCCCCGCCAGGCCATAAAACAGCGATCAATGAAGCAGTTTGGGGAGGAAGAAGAGGAGAAAAAGAAAAGGATGGAGGAAGAGGAGGAGGAGGAGGAGGAGGAGGAGGAGGAGATGAAAAATGACAATAATATCTTAAGATGTAATGCATACCGTAAAATAAGAGAGAGAGAGAGAGAGAGAGAGAGAGAGAGAGAGAGAGAGAGAGAGCAAGCAGTGTAGGAGGTAAAAATTAAAGCTCAAAATCATTACGTCTCATTACGAAGCCAATTTCCAGGAACACACACACACACACAGAGAGAGAGAGAGAGAGAGAGAGAGAGAGAGAGAGAGAGAGAGAGAGAGAGAGGCTTTGCAACCATAAGGTCCACGTGAAGTTCCGCAAAGTAATCCTTTTAATTTCTATACAATATTCCTATAAAAAGTAGAGAAAATGAAAAAAAAAACAATTACAATATATATCAGTCATTGTGAAGCTCTTAATTTAGGATGTAAGGTAAAATTGAGACATCTCAGCATATAAAAGTGGATTCTCTCTCTCTCTCTCTCTCTCTCTCTCTCTCTCTCTCTCTCTCTCTCTCTCTCTCTCTCTCTCTCTCTCTCTCTCTCTCTCTCTCTGTGTGTTCTTTTTCTTGCTCAGATTTTTGGAGCAGAATTTGAGTTAACTTTTCTCATATGCTTTCTATTTTTTCATATATTTTTCTTTTAGAGTATTTGCTGTAAGTAAAACAACTACCAATACATGTGTTTATCTATTTAAATGTCTGTATATATACACTTGACTATCTTATGCCCCTTTGTATGTATGTCTGATATGCTGCTGCTGCTACTACTACTACTACTACTACTACTACTACTACTACTACTACTAACCAAGCCAAACTACTATTATTACTAGCCTAACCACTGCTGCAGGGTTATGTTCCGCGGGGGGGGTGAGGGAGTGAGGGAGAGAGGGAGGGGATGAACACTGAATGATTTCTCTGTGGCTCATTTCACAAGATAATTTTTACTTTACCCCCGCTGACTGACGGTTTCCGCCTTTCGATTCTATACCTCCCCGCCCTGCCCTGCTCGCCGCAAAGGAAATGAGGTTATAATGATGATGGATTATATTTCACCATGTTTAGGGAAGAATACTGATGCTGCCAACCTTGGCCTCTATATTGACGGGCTTTCCTCCCTCATACGGATAGATTTTCAAAGGTTTCATGAATCTTTTTACTAATGATGTTGCAGATTCATAGGTCTCTCTCTAGGAAACTTGATGTCATATTTCCACTACATTCAAAAAGCCTCTGGTCAAAAATACTTGGAATTTAAAGAGTATTCTAAGGACAGATTAACGACATTTCTCCATGATGAACAGGTTAAACACTCTTCAGCAAGATTCTGACGGGATTTTATAGTTAGTGACACATTAACGAGACTTATCAACCTGTCTTGAGTGAGAATTTGGCTTATCTTCCACCGCACCACACTACATTAAAAAAAACTCTAGTTGAGGTGACATAGATTATTTACATGTGTTCTATAGACAGATTAACTATTCATTTTTTACATAATGAGTAATAGGAACATTCTTCAACGAGGTTTTAAGACAAAGAGGGAGAAAGAACCAGAATAAATAGAAAGAGAGAACCTTCTTTATCCTCTTTGTGTTCTGTCTATGATTCAGATTAGCTCTTGGTATTCGTGTGAGTCATAGGGTGCAGGTTTTGATGAGTTATTGAGTCAAGCGGCGCCAGTGAAGGTTATATGGGTGGCATTTTCTCCCTCTCCCTCTCTCTCACTGCCCCTCCCCTCCCTCCACCTGCCTCTCTACGTCCTAGTGTTTGCTCTCGCTCTCCAGTCAGTGGTGCCGTGAATGTCGCCATGTTAAAGAGAAGTGGTTATTATTATTGACGTTATTTCAGTGTTGCCAAGTGTTCCAAGGTAATGCTGCAGAGGTTTTGATAATTATTATTACGCTCCATCTACTCGTGAGGTTGCAGCTTTTGGGGAGTGATTTTTTGAGTGTCAGTTATTACTAGCATTATTTTGCTATTCATTATTATTATTATTATTATTATTATTATTATTATTATTATTATTATTATCATTATTATTATTATTATTATCATCATCATCATCATCATCATCATCACTATGACATGAATTCTGTCAGCCAAAATAGCATTAAATATATTATTACGATCATCATTACTGGTCTGTTATATTTCTTCCCAAACACTGTTTGGCTGACCAAACTGGATCAACAAACTACCATCAGTCAAACAAAATTACACTATAGGTAGTAATCAATACACACACACACACACACACACAACCGAGAGGGTCTATGAGCTCTGAGCTCGCTCCGTAGGAAAAAGGGTGGCTGGGTGACCAGCAGGCGACCGCAACAGTGAATCACACACACACAAATACGACTTCATGCAGACAGACAGTGTGCCTGGCTGAGGGGTGGTGGATGTCATGCCTGGGGACAACACTGATTGATAAGTCCATAGATCTATAGGGCCAAGATAACGCCATTATCATTATTATTAATTACCCTTATCAAGTGGTGAGGCTTCCACAGACACTCCACTCTTCCCTTCTCTTTCTTTCTTTCCTCTTTTGAAGTGTGGCTGTTTATAAATTATTTGTTTTGAATGTCATGAATATGACAATAGGGAATAGTCAAGTGAAGGCTGCTTAATTAATCACTAATTAAGTAGCCTTCACTATTCTCTTTTATATTTTCCATGAATAACAATCCTTTCTGGATCAGCTACTCCTTCATCATACTAAAGTCTTTACTATCTTTTCTACAAATCATTTTTTTCTACTTTTACTCTCAATAACTGTTAATAACACCCTTCAATTCACTACTTTCACTTTACATATATTCACATATATTTTCACTACTAATTTTCCTCCTGACTGTGAAGAGGCAGTCACTCCTCAAATGCAAGACTCAAGTTTTTGTCAATAACCAATTTTTTTTAAATGAACAGCTAGCCACTTTCAGATGATCTTCAGTATTGAGTTTCTATTACATGTCATGATTTTTAATTCCACTCTCCTACTTGCCTCCTTAAAGTTTTATGATTTGAAGCAACATTAAGATTCATGATCTTTGTTTCAATATAAGCGCCCACTTGTTCCTCAGACTACTGCAACTGACTGCTTTCCTATGATTAACTATTTTTCTTTCATCTGTGAATAGGCACTCAATCCTTGAACCTTATAACTCATGACATTTTTATGATTACTGATTTATCCATCTTAAAAATCACTTCTTGCAGCTTCCCTTAAATTCTTAACTGCATGTTCTAATACTGCAGCAACTTGTGGTAACAGAAAAAAATAAACTTAGATGACAAGATGAGTCATCACACAGTATAGACATAGTCCTTGATGTATCATGCATCCCTTCAAGTTATATAACCATCAGTGATCACCTCATATTACCCATGATATTAAAAAATGCAAGTCCTAAATATCTGAAAGGTTTCTGAGATGTCATGTCATTTAGTCTTAGGAGTCAAAGCTTCATAAAAGAAATAAAAAAATGATGTTCATGTGAATGGGAGATATCTGGGTGTTTGAGGGAGGTTAATGGAATTGCTGGGAGTGGTTAGTTTTTGTCTCTCTGGTCAGGGGGTATGAGAGAAAAGATGTGTAGAGTATTCACTGGAGTTGTTTGGGTTGTGCAAGTGAATGTAAAGGCACTAAAAACTTATTGTTCAAAGTTCTGTATGGATTCCATGAACGAAAAGTATTTCAGGTTTTGTCTGCATATATTTCCATGTTTACCATAATCTGCTATTATTTTCCTTACAAACTGAAGAATAATAGAAAAGACAGTAAAGTGCATAAAAGGATATGCATCAATGACATAGACGTTTAAAGAATATAAACATGCTTCCCTTATTCCAGTGTTTACCCATCATGAAATATTAAAAACAAAAAACAAAACAAAAGCATAAATTTCAAACCAAAACACTGAAAACTCATCCTGCCATTTTCCTTTTCTTTATACTATCACAGGATATGAAATGCTAAATAAAAGCAATGAAACACCTCTCCTTTAACTTGTTCCAAACACAAATAGAACCGACAGGAATGGTCTGGTCACTACTCACCTCTCGTCGTACTTCCTGGCATGGTTGGTCTTCCGCCTCATTATCGCCTCATTCTTGATAATCTTCAGCTCGTTCTCTGATGTGGACGACGAGGAATTTGTGATGGCCGGTGGTTGGGGTGGCGCAGAGGCGGTGGCCACCATAGTCCCCATGTTGGTGGTGACTTTGGACGTTGAGGAAAACTCTCGAACACTGACTGACAAGCTTTCTTCCCTCCCTCGGTCCTCTCGTTCTCTGCCTCTCTCCTTGGAATGGATGGGCTCAATCTGCCTCAGTGCTTCAGCAAGATCGTCCCTGGACTTGATGGGCTCCACGTGCCTCAGTGCCTCAGCAAGGTCAGCCCGGTGATGCTCGGTCTTGTAGAGATCAGCCTTGTGGGGCACGTCACCCTTGTACTGGTCATCCTTGTGCCGCACCGGGTCTATGTCTCGAATGGAGTCTGCAATGTCACACTCCGGGCCTTGTGCAGCGTTGCCGGTGGTGAGCGTCACGTCGTCTGGAAGATTGAGGAGTGTGAATTAGTGCGTCAAACGAAATTGCCAAGTTAAAACATTTTTGTAAATCATGTAATGCACTGTGATAGTGGTTACATGTTGAATGTTTGTGTGTATTCTGCCTCAGTTCCTACAAGTTTCTGGTTTGATGGGTAGTAGTATAAGGACCTGTGTCAAAGTAGAGTGCTGTGGGAGTGATGAAGTGTTTGGATACTTTGAGTGGCAAACTTTTGCTGTTCTTCCATTATCTGAGTTGTGGAAGTGCTGTTATTACTGGAGTACAATGATACTTTACAAATATATACTGCTACAAAACTGGTGGTGTTACAAACTAATCATGAAAGGCAAGGAAAGAGAGTTCCTATCAGATGACAATAGAACCTAAATTATCCTGTATGGAATTTAAATGCAAGTCTTGATAGTCAGTTCTTGAATACTTCCTCATAGATCTGTGGCTTATAAGTCTAGAGAATTTAGTTTACTCATTGTTGATTGCCTACTTTGGCTAATGTTGGTGTGGAAGACTGCTTGTTCTAAATGACATATCTACAAAACAAAAGCACCTTTGTAACAGCTCAACACCCACTGCTTCCTCAAAATTGCTATTTTTGTGGTTGTCATCTTCACAATAACTAGTTGCTTTGCATATTCCTGTCACTATTGAAACCTTAATAGCTGCCACACATATAATGGGCAGGTATGTACATTTGTATTGCAGTAAAACAGCACATCATATGCTTACACTGTGAATTGGAGAGTTGGAATTAGAGGACAACATACAACTATTCTCCATAGATATGATATGATATTTGACTGATTATATAGGTTGATTCCATTTCCAACAAAGCCTGCCTGATGCTAAATGATCATCAACAATAATTCAACAACTGTTAGTGACATTTCCATCTCTGGCAATACATAGACATACTAACAACCACAAAAAAGTGAAGGCTGGTGTACACAATGGGTACAAGCCACACTATTCTGTGTCTCTCTACTCAATGCTCCTCTATAAGTGTTAAGCTGACTGCTACACTGCTTAAGCACTCGCAGCTGGTGGAGAATACAGAGACAGAAATAGAGGTCACATACTAACCACTGGCCTTCCACTTCACATGTACTGCACTGTGTTTTATTGAGCTCCAACAATATCTGAACATATCTATCCATTTATGTATGTACCTGATGCTTCTCCTAGTGAGGTGACTTTAGAGAAGAAAAGACTCCATCTTTCACTATCAACATTCTTGTATAATCTAGTATAAGACATCCTTTTAATATGTTTCAAGCCAATTCTCATCCTTTTAACATTAGTAAGACCAGAAAGGCATCATCCAATCCATCATGCTACCAATGCCTTGTGATATGAGTAACAAGACATAAGAAATCTCTTTTCAAATAATAATCATCCAGTTTGTTAGTCCATTTAACTTCATCCTTCTAACAAGAGCAAGACCACAAAACAAGACACCCTACACAATGAAGTCTTGCAATCAGCAGCACAAACCCTCACCTGAGGAGGAGTCAGAGGAGTGGTCACGCTCCAAGGATTGGGACTCTGGCTTTAGGATGGACTTTATTTCTTTAGAGTCCTCCAAACTAGAGTCCTTCTTTAGCACTCCCCTGAGCAACTTGGCCTCGTGTTCTGGGGAGCCGATGGGTGGCGGCAGGGGACTCTCTGACTTGAGGATACCACGTGGGTGTTCTGACTCTGAGAAGGAGGAACGGCGGGCGTCTGAGAAGTGCTTTAGGATGGAGCGGGGACTGTCACGTGGCACCTCCCGGGAGCCTCCTGAACCATCCCGCTTCAAGATTCCTGAGGAAGGTACGGACTGGTTAGTGTGGGAGGAACACAATGTGTCAATCACAATAAATACATACAAGTGATTTAAGAAGCAAAATGGACTTGTCTAGACAAAACTGTATGGGCTAAAACAAGATCTTTATGAATATCATCATTAGGATGGAAAACCTTTAGCAAATAGAAACTTTGACAATCTCTTCAAGGATAATCCATCTTCATTAGTCTGACTGATTGTTTATAAGATATAAAAATTGCTCATCTGCCAAAATGACAACAGTAATCATTACTTATTCAACATGCTTAATGCAAAATGCTAATTACAAACCTTTAGCTTGTTAGTTATGTAAATAACATGGCTCTGAATTTGACAAACATCAATTAAGTTAATCATTGACAAACTATCATATGATAATTACTCATTAATGATTTGAATACATATCTACAATACCAAAATAACCATAGAGAAGACACACTTCAATAACTGTTTTAAAATGGAAAAAAAGTAATAATATGATGCAGAAAGCCACAATTTATGAAAGAAGACAAAACCAAGAGCTGCAAATTCTAATGGTTTACCTATATTATTTCAAAAAGGATTTCTCTCTTTCTCTGATTTACATTTCCTATTTACTGTTATCCTTGAATCTCTATCTAAATTATTACCATACTATTCTAAATAAAAGCAACACATCCGATCTCACATCTTTCATTTATCATATTAATTTTACTCCATACTTATAAAAAAAAAAGAAAAAAAAAGATGAGGCCGATTTTACTCTCCCCCCCCCCCCCTTAGTAGCTTCTGCAGGATTCCCATCATTCCACCGCCATTTTCTAAACATAACCTACACATCACACACAACCTTAAGTCTCCATCACGTCCCTTTATTGTTTGGGTCACGCAGCATTTCAAAGTCATCTCTATGTGCACCCGGCCCCAGTGACACACACGCACACGCACACACACACACACACACACACACGTCATCTTCGCGACTCAAGACTCGGGTGCAGGATTATGATCGAAGGAGTCTTTTGTGCAGCTGTCATGTCGCCTATTGAGAAACATTCACAAAGGACAAGACACAGGGCTGGTGCACATCTGTTCCCTTGCAAGCGAGCCTCCCACCTTTCCCTTCTCCTTTTCTGCCTCCACTGATAACCACCTGTCACTGCCACGCTGCCGCTGATAATGGCTCTAACAATGCTCAGGTGCACATTTACACACCCTCCTTGCTATTCACTGAAAGGTTCCACCACGCCAAAATAACTATGAGGAATACGAACTGAATACACGTTGGTAAGATAAAGAAGGAACAAATAAGAATCTTCAATATACGAGGCTAAAAAGGTACACTATATGAATACTTGCATGTTTTTAAGTTAATCTCATAAAAATCGGCAAAATAATTGATAAATAAACAAAAACAAAAACAAAAATGAGGGAATAAAAGTTCACGGGTTAATATAAAAAGCCTTAGCCGAATCAGACTCTCTATTATCTACTCTACGTAGGCTTCAGTTCCAGAAAGACAGGATTTGAACCTTAATCCTCGTGAGAAAAGAGATTCGACTCTTCTATCCTGTTTATATTCACTTTCCCATTATGTTTGACGAGCTTTTTTTTTCGTTTCAGAATCTGCCTTTGTGTTAATTTAGTCTATTGCTGTCCCCTCATCTTATATAACACGTATTAACTAAGAAACGATCAATACACGCATACACATAACAATGGTGCCTTAACTCCTGTACTTCCTCTCTGTATACCAAATCTAGGGCAGGAAATGAGTCTGCCCACCAAAGTTTCCAGGGCAACACTCGCAAACACATCCCACGGAAACGTAATACCGGATCCCATTTTCTGTTTCTCAATCCGGCTTCCGTGTTGAGCGCCAGCGTGACCCAGAAAACGCTGATTTGTTCCCATAGTTTGTGGCCGATGCGCGGAACAGTACCTTTTTATATCAGGTTTACGCAGGACACAACGACAACAACGAGAACAACAACCACGACAGCCATAACAACAACTACTTCTACTGCTACTACTGCCACTGGGAATGTAAAACCAGTACACTTAATTTAAAGCATCTAAACTTTCAAAAGGGCATAAATGACATAGAGAGAGAGAGAGAGAGAGAGAGAGAGAGAGAGAGAGAGAGAGAGAGAGAGAGAGAGAGAGAGAGAGAGAGAGAGAGAGAGAGAGAGAGTAAAAAGGATATTCTCATGGATGATTTCCCTAACAACGGTGCACAACACTTCCTACATTCTCACAAGAGTCATACACAAACACCCACTGCTTCTGTATTTCCATCTACTTGTGAAATGAAGTAATTTAAGCGGGAGATTTCAAGACATTTCTTTTAGTTAACTCTTTTGACACTTTCCGGGAACTGGCATCTAGGTGACCTTCTTGTACAATCATTTTTTTCATCTTGGCTTGCTTGTTACATAGAAAAAACCCATAAATACACTTTGCAAATGATTGAGTGAAAGCGAGGTAATTTCAAGCTAAGGAGGGGAGAGGAAGGGAGGGGGGGGGTGGAGGGGAACACGACCAATCCTTACTATATCCCTTACCCTCAAGAAATTCACGCAGCAGGAAGGCCAACAGCACCGTCAAAACAACCCACAGCACGACCCACGCCATGCCCCCCTCCGCACACACGCCACACGCACACACACACACCCTTTTCCGGTTACTTGCCACTCACAACTCCCCACTCTCAAAGAACATGGAAATTACGAGTGTTATCATGGGAAAACTCTAATCGCTACGGATACTTCTCGATAGCGTTATCTGTGTGTGTGTGTGTGTGTGTGTGTGTGTGTGTGAGAGAGAGTGAGGGGCGGGATATTCCACACGAAACTTAGTTGTAAAGACGACTCGATTTCATTATTTATTACATCCTGTTCTTATTTAAAAATGTGATGAGTATTCCCAGAAGGATGAAAAGTGATAAAAATAAAGAAAAAAAAGCTGTATTCCGAGAAGGATGAAAATTGATAAAAAAAAATATAAGAAAAAAAGCTATCTCCCAATGTCGCTTCAAAAGAAAGAAAGAAAAAAAAATACTATATTCGTTTCATAATTTTATATAGACTCGATTTCATTATTTATTACTCACTCTTCTTATTTCCAATGTGATGGATATTCTGAGTAAGATAGAAATGTGAAAAAAAATAAAGGAAAAAGGTATATAGCTCCCAATGTCACTCCAAAAGAAGAAGAGAGCGAAACAAAATGATAATTAAATAAAAGTTGTCAAGTGTAGCTGAAGACAGTCGCTTTCCGTCCTGTCCTTTACTTCTGTTAACCTTTTCAGTAGCAGCATATTTTCCACTTGTATTTGATTTAATTCAATCCTTCAGTAGACGGCAGATGAAAATATACTTGAAATACTCATTCGCTCATTTAGTTAACCATCAAAGCCACAAATGAGTGTTAGGATTATAATAAGACTTTATGTAATCAGAGCGACATATGATCAATTTAATCGCGATAATTAACAATCTATTGCATTTTGACTAATTACACGTGATTCTTTCTGAACTACGAAAACTGTATCACTAAATGCGTTAAAGGCCAAATTATCATAATGAAAAGTGCAGTGAATGACCCTTAAGTCCCCGAAGGGAATCATTAAGGAGCACCAGGAACTGTGGCCACTCTAATGTAAACAAGGTCAGCTGATGAGATGCGTGACGTCACCAGCCCCTTCCGACCACACCAAGAGGCCAAAAGAGATGACCATGACCTCAATGACTGCAGAAGTTACCACAGTGACGTCAGCAAGGGGGATTTACAGCTTACGTAACATGACACCGTGTTTCTCAGTATCAAGACACTTCCATTAGTAATCTGCAAGGCTTATGTTACTGGCTTATTAAATTCTACGTGGACGGAAAATGAGTTGAGGTGACGTTTACTCAGAAGTGTTTGAGTTGGAGGTAGGAATTAAGAGACTAATGAAGGGATTGGAGGACTTAACAGAAAGGACTGAAGGAAATTAGACTGAGACTGAAGGAAGGTAAAGGAGTAACTGAAGCAGACTAAGGAGATTGAAGGAAGGTAGAGAACGAACTGAAGGAGACTAGCAAGGTGACTGAAGGAGACTTGATGGGATGCTGAAGGAAGACAAGGAGGTTACAGGAGGTTGAAGGAAGGCAAAGGAGTAACTGAAGGAGACTAGAGGCTGAAGAAAGGTGGAGGAGTAACTAAAGGAGACCGGCAAGGTGACTGAAGGAGACTTGATGGGATGCTGAAGGAAGGCAAAGGAATAATAATAAAAGATTAGAGGAGATTGAAGGGAGTCAAAGGAGTAACAGAAGGAGACTAGAGGAGATAAAAGGGAGGTAGTGGAGAAACTGGAGGAGACTAGCAAGGCGACTGAGGGAGACTTGAAAAGGGCTGAAGGAAGGCAAAGGAGTAACTGAAGGAGACTGGAGGAGATTAAAGGAGGATAAAGGAAGGAAGGAAGGAAGAAAACTAGAGGAAATTGAAGGCAGGTAAAGGAGGAACTGAAGGAGACTAGTAAGGAGACTGGAGAAGAATTAAAAAGAGCTGAAGGAAGATAAAGAGGAACTTCAGAGTAGCAAGGGGATCAAAGAACATTATAAAGGAGCGAAGACGATTAGTTAGGACTGAAGACGACTAGAGAGGAGCTGAAGGAGACTAAAGGGGAATTGAAGGAAATTAAGATAGGACTGAAGGAGATTAAGATAAAATTGAAAGACGAATAAATGGAGGGGTGAACATTGTAATAGGGGAATCTGAAGAGGATTAGTAGGGAGGTGGTGATTAAAAGAGCGACTAAAGGATGCTGGAGATAGTGAGTGAAGGAAAAATAAAGATGATGAACGAAATGGTGATGATAATGACAATGATGATACTTATCTACAGTTTGGCTAATTCGCTACAAATATCTGTCGTTCCGAATGAAATATAACGAAATGCGTGAATAAAACTTTGAAAATATTTGATTCCTATTAATATCGAAACAAATAAACGAAAAATAATAATAATAAAAAAAAAACTAAAATAAAAACCATGAAAGGAGAAATATATACCGTTTGAAACAAGTGAAATATAAATGGGTAATTAAAACACGTGGGATATTTTTCTCTCACGGTACGTTAAGCAAAGTTAGAGAATGGAAATATATATAAACACAAAAAATACGTTAGCGAGACTTGGACAAGCGAGATTTTGAGTTAATTCTCGCTAATACTCTTAACGACTCACGCACACGCTCTGCAAACACCTTTAAGTTTCCTTGTTAATTAATCTGAAACGTAGTAGGCTATGTATGTAGTATTTCTCTCTCTCTCTCTCTCTCTCTCTCTCTCTCTCTCTCTCTCTCTCTCTCTTCGGGTGTGGGACAGAGGACGGGAAGATCATTATGAAACTTGAGAAAAAGAAAACGGGAGGAGAAATCGACGAACCAGAAACACGTTGGAAGGCGGAAGAGGAAGAGGAAAAGGACACACACACACACACACACACACACACACACACAACATTCTCTCTCTCTCTCTCTCTCTCTCTCTCTCTCTCTCTCTCTCTCTCTCTCTCTCTCTCTCTCTCTCTCTCTCTTTCACGCCAAACCTGCAATTTTCTCCCAGACGCAACAATGAGAGCACGAGAAGATAAAGAGACGTAAAAAAAGAAAAAGAAAAAAAGAATCTCGCAAGAAAAATCGTACTCTCAGTGAACATTCATAATCCGAGGAGGTCGTATTTCTTTGTCAGGATAAATTTACTTCCGAAAAAACGCAAGGACGAAGAAGGGAGGAGAGTGGGGAGTGGGGACTGTGTGTAGGTACATCGCTGTCTGTCTGCATTCGTTTCTTGTCCCACTGTACTACTCAGGTTTTGGGAGCACAGAGGCGTAATGAATTGAATAGAATGAGTAATAATAATAAATTGTTATGTCGAAAAGAGGATTTTGATGGAGAAAAGTGTATATAATATGACTTTTGAAAACACAGAGGCATAATGAATAGAATAGAACGAATAATGATAATAATAATAATGATGATAATAACTGTAATGTCGAGAAAAGGATTTGGATGGAGAAAGGTGTACATAACTCGACTTTTGAAAACGCAGAGACATAATCAGTGGAATAGGTAAAATAATAATAAAAGAACTGCAATGTCGAGAAGAGGATTTGGATGGAGAAAAGTGTACATAAGTCGACTTTTGAGAACGCAGAGGTAAAGACGCTACAGAGAAGAGATTAAATTTGCTTAAAACGCGTGTAATAAGTACGAAGGAATGTGAATGGAGACAAGTGTGGTTTAGTTCTTCGTCTATCCCCAACTGAACTCAACGCACCAGGGAATAAACGCCGAGAAAAAGGGTGTATATATATTTCCTTTTACACTAGTTTTCCTTCCAACCCGAACTTCTTAAAAACAACAAAAACAAAAACAAATATAACAAAGATTTTTCTCTCCTCTGCCAACAACTTGATTTTTCTAAGGATAAACATCAAGACACTTCGAAATAATAAACCTGCCTTCGTTCTAGCATCTTCAACATATTGTATATCTATTTATCATTGTGACCAGTACGGTAATATAGGCAATAAGCTTTACAAAATTAGATGAACTTATTGATGGGGGATGATGGTGTAAAGAGGTAGGCGTGTTTCACTGAAGCACTGCCACGTATAGAATTAATAGCCTTTTGCATTACTTATTACGTTATTATGTTATTGTAAAAGGAGTTTTAACTCTTTCTGTGATGTTTTGGCTCCATCTTTCCTGACTAACTGATAATTCTAAGACACCTTTACTTGTTTTATAGTTATGTAAAATCTTTAAACTGGGTAGAAATTGCAATATATATTCCGTGTTCGTGCCTTCCTTTCCCGCAGATGCTAATAAAGATCTCGTGCATTGCTATTGATGTTGTTCACGGTCTCGCATCGCAACAAAAGAGTTCAACTTATTTTTCCTGTTTCGTCCTTGACCGGCCTTACTTACACACACTCACAATGAATAAAACAAGGAAATAAACCAAAAACAATATGAAATGAAATACAGTGACAGAAACAAAAAAAACTGAGGATATATTTACTTAACCTGAAGCCAAGGATATATTTACTTACACACACTCACCATGAAATAAAAGAAAGAAATAAACCAAAAGAAATATGAAATGAAATACAGTAAGTAAGACAGAAACAAACTTAAAAACCAAGCATATATCTGCGTTAGTCTCCCCTCAATGTCTCCCTTTACCCAATCACGCAAGTTGCTGAGAGGCTTTACAGAGAACTACACTGGATCGCGGCGTGTTGTTACGGTGTACTGAAGGGAAGACTTATGTAAGAGTGGTAGGTAGCGTTTCATTCATCCGTGAGAGAGAAGGAGAGAGAAATATTAGCGAGAGAAATGGATCCTTGTGTGTGTGTGTGTGTGTGTGTGTGTGTGTGTGTGTGTTAGTATTCACATAAATACGTACACTAAACACTAAGGTCACACGCACATTCTCTCTCTCTCTCTCTCTCTCTCTCTCTCTCTCTCTCTCTCTCTCTCTCTCTCTCTCTCTCTCTCATCGCTCGCTCTCTCTCTCTCTCTCTCTCTCTCTCTCTCTCTCTCTCTCTCTCTCTCTCTCTCTCTCTCTCTCTCTCTCTCTCTCTCTCTCTCTCAGGGCCGGTATCTGAGTGACAGCCGTGATGCAACATAACTGCGACTTGTTGGTTCGTTGTAGCATGTAATTTCGTAGTATTTCTCTTTCTAGCTCACTAATATTCTCTCTCTCTCTCTCTCTCTCTCTCTCTCTCTCTCTCTCTCTCTCTCTCTCTCTC
>JAHFWG010000246.1:129109-146227 GCA_020233015.1 Callinectes sapidus | reverse complement strand
CTTTAGCAGCGACAGTTAGAGGGAAGAATAAGGAGGTGAAGGAGGAACAGAAACATAAAGAAGAAGGAAGTGAGAGGAGGAGAAGAATTCCCTCTTTTTCTTTTTGACCTGCCACGCTACTCCCACAGGGGCCTCGCGAACACTACGAGGTCAATAACTCCGTGAGGTAGATGGAAGGAAGGTGGAGGGACAAAGCTGGAGGAAAAATGTCAGGTGGTGGAGCGGGCTAACATAAGGTGGAAGAGGAAAAACAGGAAGAAAGAAAAAATGAGGTTGTGCAGTTCATGAGAGGTTAAATTAGGTAAGTATAGATTAAATTAGGTAAACTTCGGTGAGAGAACAAGAAATAGGAAGACAGCGTTGTGAAGATACGGGCTGAAAGAAGAAAGGGTCAGGCTAAATTTGGTTAGACAAGGACATAGGAAAGACAAGGAAGGGAAAGGGAGACAGAAGACACGTATAGTAATGCTTTAAAAAAAAGTGGTGATTAGGTTAGGTTAGGTAGGGACGTAGAAAAATCAAGGAAGGGAGTGGAGAGAAGAGAAGGTTGTATAGTGAGGGAAATAGGAGAGGTTAGAATTTAGATTGAAGGAATTGTGGCTCAGGGGACTGAAGGACGTGAGAAGAGAGTGAGGAGCGAGAGAGAGAGAGAGAGAGAGAGAGAGAGAGAGAGAGAGAGAGAGAGAGAGAGAGAGAGAGAGCGAGAGCGAGAGAGAGAGCGAGAGAGAGAGAGAGAGAGAGAGAGAGAGAGAGAGAGAGAGAGATACACGTGACACACTTGAACTAAAGATACACACTTAAGTACATCCCTTCTTCGTATAAAGGACACCTCAAGGTTGTTTTATTCATTTATTAAAATATTCACGACCCGAGCCGTTAGTTCAAGGCGGAGAGGAGGAAGACAGCAGGAGAGAAAGAAGCAAAGGAAAGGGGAGAGAGAGAGAGAGAGAGAGAGAGTGAGGCTTACCAGACCAATGTAGGCCACTGGGTTTTAGGTATTTAATCACCTTTATCTGATATCACTCGTCACCTTGCTATCTCGTTGTAAACACTGCCAAACTCAAGCCCGCAATGGTAACTCTGGTGTTCTCAGGTAAGCAAGAATCGTAGTGCAGGTGATCCATCGATGTTGGGGCCTGAGGAGGGGGGAGGGCTAGGGCAGGCGAGGGGGGGGAGGAGGAGGAAGCGATCATGGTGCAGCTGTGTCTGGTTCGTGAGGTGGTCGGACCTGCTCAGATTAAGGCTTACTCTTTGGGTAACACTAAGCTATTCTAAAGTAGATCAGACCTTTTTTTCTTCTCCCTCTTCTATACATAAACCTATTTACTCCAGGACTGAAGCCTTGAATCCCACGGCGGGTTGTAAAATGCTTCCCATCATTATGATTTGGAAAGTGAAAGTAGCATAGTGTTTATGGTGATGCCCCGCCTGAGTGTCAGCCTGTACGATACTTGGTCATGATAGAAAACGGAGAGCCAGTGCTAAGTGGGCCCAGGCAGTGCCATCTGTGATAGGAACGCGAAGAGGGGCCAATGTGCTACAAGGATGTGTGTGTGTGTGTGTGTGTGTGTGTGTGTGTTATTAGGAGTATCTATTAATAAACCTCACTCGATGCTCTCGTACGAACATCTGTTTATCTATTCAGTTTGCCTTACTTTGTTACACATTACGCTCGTATCTCAAACAACAACAACATTAGCAACAACAACAACAACAACAACGTCCTGAACCATCCACAAATACACATCAGAAGTCCACAACCAGTCGACATTCTAAACTGAAAATTGAGATAGCTCTACGCCTCTCTCTCTCTCTCTCTCTCCCTCTCCCTCACAGTGACAGAGGAGCACTATACCCTCAGGACACACCCACCACTGCAACACACGGACCGACACGCGAGGGCACCACCGCATGACAGGCCTCGCGAGATATTCACCCATCGCCGCCAGATTATGTCACCGCGAAGCAAAATAAACAACATCCACATGATCGGTCACAGCACTGCCCTGGTAACTAAACACCGCCACCCACACCATCACCGCAGTGCCGACCACCACAGCCACTCAGGACACCACTGACGCAGCAAGGTACCTCACAGCAGCACAGTACCATAACACACAGCAAGACCACAGCGCCACAAACTTCAGTGCCACTATGAGTTGACACTGTACCGCAACACACCACAACAGACCAGCATCACCACCACAGCAACACAACACCACGAAAACACTAAAAAACAGGATACCTCAGTACAATCACCACCACAACAATGGCAATACAGCACACCATACCCCACCACAGCACCACCACGACGAAACTAACAATGACACCACAGCACCACTGCACCAATAACACGAAACGCCAGACCAGCACACCACCACAGCACCACAGCTCACCGTCTCCCGAGCACGCCACACAGCCTGGCCACACTGAGGATGAAGGGCGGGTGTCAGGCGGGTCGGAAGGTTACACTCTCACTGCCAGCGCCGCTCCACTGTGTGCGTGGTGCGGGTGGGATGTAGACATGTGTGCGTGTGACTGTGTGTGTGAGTGAGTGAGTGTCCGCCCTGACGGTCACGCAATAGAAGCAGTGGGTGGGTTGGTCGGTCGGTCGGCTCCCTGTATCCCGGCAAACAAGGGCGTCTTGGTGTTTTAGCGACATAATCAGTGCGGCCTTGATGTGCTGCGAGGAAGAAGATGCAGTGCTACGCCAGCTGGGATGGGGACAAGTGAGCCTCAATGTGGTGATACGGGCGAGGCTCTCCACGGGGCATAGTGGGGGTGGATTGAAGTTTGATTTGTGCGTGAGAGAGAGAGAGAGAGAGAGATAGAACGAGAGAAGTGAGAAGGAGAGAGCGAGAGAGAGAGGGGGGGGGGGGGGGAAGGGGGGTTCTTCTCTACATCATTAGGCGGAGCAATCAAGGAACCCCTGACTTAATAGCGTCTTAGGAAGGGCGCCCTGCCATCCCACCCCGACCACCCCACCACACAGGCGCCCTCCAGCCACAAGTCATCAGTGTGAAGTGTTTCGTCACCAGCTTAGGGAAAACAGATTGCTATTTCGCGTCGCAGTATAACCAACAATTTTCCCGCGCGGCGTCTCTACTCTGCGTGTTTAGCATCGTGGTCAGCGGCTTCCCATCGTGACCAACAGATACGTCGACACAGGAATATATTAGAGTTATTACAGGGAATAAAAAGTGACGAAATAACCCCTATAATTAAAATAGGTGTCACAGTCTGTCTCTATATTCAGTAGACAGGTAATTTTGAAGTGACATCTGTTGATGTTCCTGACACATTTCATTCACCTCAGTCATGATAATCACCTAATAGTCATGTAGTTTGTGGGTATTTCTCACATATACGCAAAGTTTGGTTCGGTCAAGGTCAACAGACTAATAATCACATACATATTTGGTGAAGTCATTTTTGTAACACACACACACACACAAAAAAAAAAGAAAAAAAAAAAGACGAAAAGTTTCAGGATGCGATGATCAGACCAACAAACATGCACACGAGTAATATCCATGACTCACTCTCACAAACTGGACGTCTTGGCTGTCTACATCAACTGACAGCGTTGGTGGCGTGAGACGAACTGGCGAACTGAGCCGTGCGTTTGTTGATTCATTGATTTTGTGAGTTATCCGAATAATACAAGGTGAGCGAATGACCCAACAGCTGCCAACACCATGACTCAAACTGGCCACAGGTGACTCCGCTGGTCTGGGTCAAGGTGATGATGTGTCAAAGGAGAGTACTTGAAGCTTCCTATGAGATGCTAATGAGCTGTCTCCTGAATACGGTGTGATATGATGCTCCTAACTCGCTTGCAAATAGCCTCTGAATCTTCTCGTAAACATGCACGCTGGAGGGAGTCGAGAACAGGAACACGCTAACACGAATCGTCGACTGGTCTGCATCTGGCGCCATGGTCTCTACATTCCTATACACCTGACACTAAATCTCTATATTGAACGTTTTATAGGGAAAGTTACTGTGGTTTTCAAGGGCACTTTAATGATTTCTGTGGTAACTTAACGTGGGTTCTGCTGTAACAGTATAGAAAAAAAACCATGAGAACACGATTCTTTATCTCCGGCCTCTGAAAGTAGTTCTTATGAAAATACAAGACGTTTTCGAATACAAGCCTTGAATCTTCTCATATTGCTTGCTACTTCAGACAATTTGCTCGTATCTAAATACTTTAATTTTGTTAGTAAGTGTTTATTTCTAAAATGATCTGAAGCAGAGAGATATTTAATAATCTGCACTTTTTGATGTTGGAACGATTCTCCGTCAATCCAATGAGCATCTGGCGGAAGTGGGAACCTATTAAGAGCTCAGTGCTAATTATGAATTGGTGCCAAGGGTTGTTTGTTTGCTGGTCTTGCTCAGATGAATGTAGACAAATTATTAATGTATTAGATCGTTATCTTTATTTCTGGTACACTGATCCTAAAAAATTCAACACACACACACACACACACACACACACACACACACACACACACTTCATAAATATCCCAAATGCCTTAGGACACAAATCGAGGTATTCGATTCTAAGTGAGGCAGGTGAATAGCTTATGATTGACCTCAACCCTTTTCAATCAGGGATCTATTTCTCACGGTAATTTACTTTCCTTTTGACCAATTTTCAAGTCTCGCCACTGCCCAGTATGGAAAGTGAGGTTATTGGTGATAATAATAGCAATTGTGGTGTCTGGTGCATCAAAACATCAACACAATCCTTAGCTTAATTCAACTTCCATATCGGTAGGAATCGATGTTGTCTTTTATTCAACGCGTGTTTGGTCAAAATGAATTTCTTTCTACGTGTCAATTATGTCATTTCCTTCGCGAAACTTGGCAAGGTGTGAAGTGGTACATGTTTGTCTGCTGGGAATCAACCGTAAGGAAAGAAGAAGAACAAGAACAAGAAGAACAACAACATGAACAAGAACAACAAGAAGCAAACCAAAAGGAAACAATAACAATAATAATAATAATAATAATAATGAGAATAACAAAAAAAGATAATAAGAAAAACAACATCCAATTATCTATCCAGTTTCACTAATTATTTCTCGTCTGACTTTCAAGCTGGCGGTTGGTTGCTTCATGTCTACTTATTACTTTGCTATTACTACACTTCATTCCCACACTCAAATCTCCTCAGCCTCTGCCAACTCTTCAAACATCCAATCCTATGAGTTTACAAAGGCACTGTGGCACACTTCTGCTCTTCTTCCTTGCCCTCCTTCTTTCCTAATGTTTAATAATGTGTATCTTGTAAAGTGCTCCATGAAACCTGAATCATACTTGTCTCCACCTGGCTGCCTTTCCTACATGGGCGAGAGAAGACTAAGCCTTGCCTCATACATTTTACAAAGCTTTAGATTAACCTAAATGTATATCTGGGTAATTTCTGACCAGATACATATATGAGACGATGTGTCCTCATTTCCTTCACTTCATCCCTTTCAGTAAGTACCCTAAGTGACAGGGAAGAATGTGGTGGCAGACTTATTCTCACCAGTATAAGGCAAGTGTGGTTTCTCAAACATGGGGAAAGTAAATGTGATATACCACAGCAATTCATTCCCAAAAGCTTCCTGAAGAAATCAAACATATCGCCTTGAAAATAATAAATTAATGAAGCATCCATGTGCCAAGAAATGGGTTATGAACAACTACTGCATCAAGATGTACTCACCCCTGACAGGATCTAATGTCAAGTCCTCTTCAGGCTCGTTGACGGATGTTTTCCTGCTGCTGGAGCGTCGCCTTGGGGAGGAGCCAGGAGTGAGGCCCTGCATCACCTCTGCTGAGTTCCTCAGGACAGCCTCACGGGCCGCCCGGAAGCCACTCGCTGGGAGTGAACATGATAATGGGTCATCATAAAGCTTTCACATGAGATGGAGAGTCTGCCTCTAACTGACCAATTATTTGTTACCTTTCAATACATAAAAATATTTTTGCTGCAAAATTTGGTTGATATAAAAATGGTTCTATGATAAACTTTATTGAATCATCAGTGGGTAGTCACTGACAATCAGCACTAAATTTGTAGTGATTCAATCTAAGTAATTCTTCCTAATAAGTTCACTTTGACATGGACCATGATCTATTATTTTTAAAAAATCATCACTAGATTAAGAGTACAGCACTTCTATTCTGCATTTTGAAAAGAAAGAAATAACTGAAAACATTAACTACAATAAAACCTCTGTGCCTCACTCTTCCAAAAATATTTGTTTTAAATAATACTTTCAACAACTTACAAACAAATACAGTAAACAGTATGCAGGTCTAAAATCATATACACATGAAGAAATTCATTGAAAAAAATTCAAATGTAGTGCAATTCAGTATTTTAGACTGAAATGAAGCTGGCTTGTAAGAAGTGACAGGACTACAAAAGTATATGAAGGAATCACTACAAGTCAGGAAGGTCCATGTGATGTCAGTGACACAACAGTCAAGGCCAACCAAAAGTCACTTGGCCCTCAGTAATCACCTTCACTTTGACCACAATGACTTCTGGTTTGTCTTCACTGTTCTATCACTACACAAGAAAAACAATAAGGATGAAAACTGCTACAAGGAAAAAAATGTACAGGGATAGTGTTCTGAGAAATTCAACAAGGTACTACACATTACATCAACAAAGAGAGATCCCAAACAACCTCAAAGATGAGACATCAGAATTTTCAAGAGAATGAGTGAAAAATTTAGTCAAGAAATAATACTCTATATACATGCACAAGACAAACACTTTGAATTCCCGTTCTGTTGTTGATACAGAGTTGAAATTGGTCACTGTCTCAATCTACATCAGATGTTTATTACTTAAATCTCCCACTGAAGGAAAGCTGCATATGTTTATTTCTTCCTGCCATTGCATTTCTTTCTTTCTTGCTCTAATCTATTCATGTTCTGTTTCCCTCACATACTCAAGTATCTCAATCAACCTAAAACAAACCCTAACACTGATCACTGTAAACAATGGCATGCATGTCTATCATTACAGTAAAATTAGATACATTGCTTCAGAGGATAGTGTGGCAATATTAGAAACCTTAACATCTTGACTTTACATAAAAGACTTAGAGATCAATAACACAAAATCATGATCCATGGTTATCAGTAATCATCAGGCTATCCACCGTCTCAAGCTCAGACTTCTTACACTGAGCAAATCATGAGCAGTGCCATACAGATTTGGCACATGTATGAAAACCACCACCTGGCTCCATTCGCTGGTAATTATCTTCATTCACCCACAAAGGAGGGCATGGTCGGTGCTCACTATAGAGGAAGAAGGAGCGGAGCTGAATGGAGTCAAATTATACTCCATTGATAATCCAAATGGTATCAAAATGTTGCAAGGATAACAAGAAAAATCTGTGCAGCTGTGGACTAAGGCATTAGTCTGGGCTATGTAGATAGGTAAATAGGCCTCAAAACTGATCTTGTGTGAACTAAAATGTTCCTGAAACATTATGAAAGCACATATATACGTACATAGACAGCATATCATGCAATCCATTGAACTCAAACTGAACTGGAAACAATTTCCTTAATGAACAGACTTACAAAGAATAAATCATCCTAGAAGCCAAAATATGAAGCATGATATGAAACTGCATTCATCTAAATCAAACTGAAAATCAGGAGCAAATGTCGTGCCATGCAAAGATGTAAGGCAAAATAGGCAGCATGCAACACTGTACCTTAGCATGAAATAGTAAAAAACAATGAATGTCAATACTTGTCTCCCAGTACAGAGACTTGGAGTGATGATGCTCTATTTCATACTAATGCACTGGTGTCTGAACACAAGCCACCTTTCAGTCCAACGAGGGATAGGGGGTGGGAGCCTGTTAGTACCTATTTCCTGTTCCTCAAGGGATCCTGAGTGGGTGCGGATGACCTGGCTGTTTAGGGCATGAGCATGGGCCACTTCCTCCATGGTCACTGGCTGTGTCTTGAAGCGTGTGGCCCGAGTCCTGCGGCGCACACTCTGAGCTCCATCGAGAGGAGGGACGGGAGAACGTTCCTCCTCAAGTCTCTTTGTCCACAGGGCCACTCTGGCACCCACACTGTTACTGGTGCCACTCTTGTTTGTGCTGCTCTGAGTGCCACTAGTGTCTTGCGGTGTGCTGCTCTTCCAAGGCACTACATAATTGCAGCACGGGTTTGGCAATGGTCCAAGGCAAGTCAAGGGGCATTCAATAAGGGGAGTTAACCTTAATGTTGGGTTAGGCAGAAAAAATGCTATTCTGCAATACATTCCCATCATACACTGCTAAGGGCACAGTGGGACATACCTAAAATTTCTTAACTGATGCATTATCTAAATCATTAATTTTTCCTAATGGTCTAATTTTGATATAATTTTGATTAGCATATATTACTCACTGCATATATGGATGCTTTATATAACTCAATTCATATTGTAATCAAAGGAATGGGATTTTCCTTCAAGAATTTTATCAAAAAGAATTTTTGTCTTATTACTATCAACATAAAGTCTCTAATTCTTAATAATATTTTATAGATCAGTGCAATAATGTTTTAAAAGAATATCATTTTAATGTGGATAAAATATTGTGCTCACGAGAAAACGAATGTTAAATAAATGTGTATCAGACCAACGTTGTCAGTAATAAGTGACATTATGGTGTTAGGGCCACACACATCACAGCACGTGTGGTGCTGGTCAGTCAGTGAAAACACATGCACATGCGGTAAAACTGTCAAGCTGTTAAATGGTCCTCTGTGTGACTGCCGCCGGTGTGGGATGGTCTGAGAAAGACTATTCGTGGAACCTTCAGTTCAAAATGACCCTCAGTACAACACATCTCTTCACCAACTCCTAAGAGCCTCAACACCTCAAGTGAAGCAATACTCACATGATTCTCGGCGGGGCGCTGCTGAGTCTGAGTCGTGGGAGGCGGAGTCTGAGGCCTCAGCCAACCTGGAGGCTTGATTGACTTCCTCTTCTGTGACTGGCTGGGTTGCATGCCTGTTGCAGGATTAGGGATAACATAAGCACATATTGTATCAAGTTTTCATCAAAAGTTTGACAAAAAATAGCCAGATATCAACTTCACATTGTTTCCAAAAAAGTATGAATTATTGCTGGTTATATATCATTGACTAAATGAAATTCCTAATGAAGTTTTCTTCTTTTGCTTCTCTAGTATTACTGTACACACTAAATGATTACCCTCACTACATTCACATGTCTTAAAACAAAGTTTCATACCTATGAATCAAAATACAGCAAATGAATAGTGAGATTACAGAAGTCCCCCACTAACATAGTTTTATATTCAAAGGATGACAGTGCTATATTTCTAATTTCAATTTCTACTTAGGAATGTGAATGTGTGGTGGTGGTTAGCAGAAGGACGTGTGCTGGTCTACGTTAGAGTACAGGTTTACAAAGTATTGCGTTCTGATCATTCACATTCCCAAGAAAATATCAAAAATATTTGGTAAACTATAAGGTATGCTGAATTATGCACTTAGCATTATGTAAACTCTAAAGACCCCTTATGGAGTAATACCAATACATTTTCCTTTACCATCTTTGTACAATCCAAACTCAAGCATAGTCTGAGTGTCTTCATTGACAAAAATTAGCATATAAGTACATGTTGCCTGTGGGTGAAGGAAATATGGAGGCTTTTGATCCTCATTCTATCTTCACTCAATGAAGATTTGTGCTAATAATCCATTTATATTCACACTGTATGGAGGTGCTATTGGTTTCTTTCCATCATTGTTACAGGAGGACTTGTGTAATTTCAAAGTTTCACAAAAATTAAAAACTGTACATTCTTCTGGCTTATAGTAAAAACTGTACAAGGTTAAAACATGGAAGCCAAAACTGCAGCATGAACCACAGTGTTGTGTTAGTGAATGGTGCTGTGCTGGACTGGAAGAAACGGTGGCCACAGCGGGAGACCAGTTTGTTGAGTAGAGTGTGTGTGCCGTGATGCTTGTGACAGTATTGCTGGCAGTGCCTAAGAAGACTGACTCTATTACTATCTAAACAACTACTACTAGTACAAAGGAGACTCTAACACTGTGGAAGAACTAGTAGTGTAAGCAAATGTACACAAAGCTATGTCTTCTACTGATAGTGCTGCAGTTGAGAGATGGTGAGCATTTCTATGTGTTCTCCACTACCATACAGTGAGTGTAAACTTTGCAGTGACAGCAACTACTGTACAACAACAATCTGTGGAAACTGTTCTCTTACATTTCAAAGAAGTTCGCTATCTGGTCAAATCTAGGAAACAACATGAAATTTTGTTACTTCAATATGAAAATGACCTGCCTAAAATCTTATTCACTCTCTGGAACACAAGAGACACTCGTGCAGTACGTATCACGACATCTGTATGGACAGTATACAATCACTCTTACTGACATTGACAATTTGTAATGCAACTCCACAGGATTCTAAACATTCATACTAAAGAAATTTCTCATGACTAAAACTGTTTTGATAAAATACATAAGTCATCTGTCTTCTGATCATGTAGATATATATAAATGCACATATTAATGTATATGTATCATGAGATAGTGTCTGCCAGAACTAAAAACTGTTTTGATGAAATAAATAATTCTCTTGTTTCCTTATCATGTAGATATGTGTAAATGGACATATTCATGTAGTACTACATAATATGTAGTAAAATTAGTACCTGTCAAGTGATATGTGTTGGTTAGGGTGTGAGTGTTGTGAGGTGTGTGTGTCTGGGTTGAGTGGTGGTGTGTGAGTCGCCCAACTGCCACCAAGCCTGACCCACCTGGCGCCTCTGTCCCGACGGCTGCTGAAGCGGCTGGTGTGGCTGGGCCGGGATGGGGATGTGTCTGGGGATGTCTTCTGTTCACGCTCCAGCTGGAAGAGATAGAATTTTGAAACTAAGTCATGAATTTGTTTAACTCAAGATTGAAAGCAATGTATCTTGCATATTTCTGAAATAGATATATACAAAAAGGATGTAAATTTAAGAGTGCATATTTTCAAAGACTTGTGAATTTAATACATACAATCTAAAATTCCTACATTAATTCCATAGATGCCATAATATTTATAATTTTATACCTAATTCATACAGCAAAGTTATCAGAGTAATCTGCCACTGACATAGTATCAGAAAAAATCATATATGGAACAGAAGCTTTATACTTTTGGAATACAGGAAGGTGCCATGGATACATCAGAACAAAGGACTTGAAGGCACTTCCTTGCTCACAACACTGCTTGAATGGGCAGAATCACTGGACTCACCTGGGCAAAGAAGGCAGCTTTCTGTGACACCACTGAGGGCGTGGTGGGGGCGGCTTCACCATTGGGGAATATGGCACTGTTGTAGGCTTCGGTCACTGGACGGTCCATGAAAGCCTCATTGATGGCCTCCGCACCATCGCCTGGAGACGGCTCTGCCACAAGCGCGAAGGCACTGTTTCTTCGATTATCTCTGCAAGACAGCGGCATGTCATGATACTGACACACACTCACCACCACACCACACTGACACACACTCACCACCACACCACACTGCCACACACTGACCACACCACCACCACCACCATCTAGTTCATCAGGCCCACACTGCTTCTAAATAATTGTTATGGAGCAACAATCTTTGAAAGTTTTATAATAATAATAGCCTCTTCAAATGGTAGCTAGGTAGTATATATACTAGATTCAAACTTGTTTTTTCTGAATTGCTAAACACACATACCTCTCTCTCTCTCTCTCTCTCTCTCTCTCTCTCTCTCTCTCTCTCTCTCTCTCTCTCTCTCTCTCTCTCTCTCTCTCTCTCAGTAATAGGTCTATGGACTTATAATACACTTTTCCAGATCGGCAATCTTCAGCTGCTCCCCCAACGGAAGGAGTACAGTTAACGAAGTGGTGTTGGGTGTTGGCGTACGTGTTAACGCTTGTGGCATCTCCCCACTACAGGTGTGTTTGTGTGTGTGTGTGACCAGCAAAAGGACAATAAAATCCTACATCTACGCTATCAACTCCGATACCACTGAAAGTAATACCGACAAAATCATGGTAAAAGCTGAGTAACTTCAAAGGTACATCGACATCTAGTGGTAGAGATCGGCGCGAAATTATGGAGGTAGCCAAAGAAAATGAATTTACCAAGGTGTAGCTCGGAATTGAGGTATACAGTAGCCTTGATTCTGGGTCAGACCACCTATCAATTTATATCCTGATTATACTTTACTTCTCTTATCGCTAATTCCGTTATCAAGCGAGTTTTTTTTCTTTTATTTATACCAATTTCGCACGACAACGAGGTGTAGGTATACTTTCCACCACGCGACGCTGTCAGCCAAGACTCCAAGGAACGTACACCCCACGCTCGGACTGGTGTGGGCCGCTGGTCTCATTGCTATCTCTCTCTCTCTCTCTCTCTCTCTCTCTCTCTCTCTCTCTCTCTCTCTCTCTCTCTCTCTCTCTCTCTAACAAGCAGTTGTGTGTGATGACTACCGACGCTTTTCTTCATGTTTCCACAGAGTGCCGCACGACGGGATGCAATAATTATATCAGCGTCATTCACGCTTAGATAACAGGAAAATCAATTATATCATTAATATTTGGTTTGGGTCCAATATAATAACAAATATTCAAATATTAGTGTTTTAAACACATAATTTTGACTTCGTGTTTGTTATCAGCAGACACTACGCTCCGCAGCTAACGAGGAGAGCGTCTGGTGGGCAAATAATCAATGTTTAGGTTTGTGCTGATTAGATTCTGTCTATTATGGCGCCGCCTAAGTTGCAAGCGTATATTATGCATGGATAAGAATAACGACATTCTTCTTAAAAATTCTATTTATATTGTGTATATTTCTGAAGAGTTCTGCAACATAAGGAAATTTAGGAAAGTTACTATTTTTGTCAGAGGTGTGATGGGATGGTACATTATGGTTAATTGCGCACATTCACTTGGTCTACACAAAACTGCACCACGAAAATAAATATTACAAACTCTCTTTCCATATTGTGATACATTTTTCATCTGAATTAAAATACTCGCCACGCGTGTGGCATTTTTTCCCTTATGCGGGAGGGCTTATTGCAAAATTGGAAATTGAGTTGGGGAATATTTAGCATTGAAGGTGTAGTATTATTCCGGGAAAAGAGCCGCTTCGGAAAGTGAGGCGCTATTTTTGACAAATTTTGGGAAATGGAAGCAGGGCATCGCCCATCTGCGGCCCCGCCGCCCCCAACACATACACACACACATAGGGACACACACTCTTCCTCACCTACACACACACACCTACACACACACACACACACCTACACACACACACACACACACACACATACACACACACACACACACACACACACACACACACACACACACACACACACAGCAGAGAGAGCTTGCATGGAATTTAAAGTAACAGTACTTATCAGGCAGCCAGCTACATTTCATACCCTGTCAGCCGCAAGAATTCTCTACCGTGCTGGGAAAACAGTATGGCTTACCTCCCCTTCTCGGTGGGCGTGGGGGGGCGGTCAAGGAAGGACGGCGTCTGCTTGGGGCGCGCGCCTGGGCTACGCGTTGGGGTGGGTGAGCGGCGTGTGGCGGGGGCTGGGGGTTCCTGGCGGGCAGCCTCCATGCCCGCCACCCGCTCGGCCACACTCAGAGGCCGCTCGCCGGACCTACTGGTGGACTCCTCGCGCTTCGTCAGCGCCAGGAGGGAGGGGCTCTGGGGACGATTCGTTGCTTCACTATCACTGTCTGCATCACTAACACCCTGCGTCCTCCGGGAACGCAGGATGGCACCCAGTTCGCTGTCCATCTGGTCAAAACGTCCTGGGGAATGTGCGCCGCGCTTCTTCAGGATGCCATGGGAAGGCGTGGCCGACAATGCAGGAGGAGAGTGCCCTCTTAAACGTATCACAGCCTCGGGCGCAGAGTCACTCCTTACTCTCACACTAGGCACTTCACCCTCCACGTCCTCGCCGTCAGACACGTGGAGTCGGAGGCGAACACCGTCAGTTGTGTCCCTCCTCTTAAGGATGGGTCGCAGTTCCCCTTCCCCCTCGCTATCACAACGGGGAGACCGCTTCAAGATGGGGTTAGGCGACACGAACCCTTCTGTGAGGTCGAGGTCCTCTCTGCTGCGTCCTCCCTTCAGGATGGAACGCGGTCGGTCATCCAGCTCGTCATCCGTCGAGGACTTCTTCTTTAGGATTGGTCTCGGCTCAAAGTGGTCCAGTTCCTCCACGCTGCTCTTCTTCTTCAAGATGGGTCTTGGTTCCCCCTCCACAATATCTATGCTGGACGTGCGGGAGCTGGTCTTACGCTTTAGTATGCTGTGAGGCTCCGGCGTGGTGGGTCGCTCTACATTCACGTCCTCCCGGGACGAGCGCCGCTTCAGGATGGACTGAGGGTCGGGAGAGACGGCCTGGGGTGTGTCTCCATCAAGTGAGCAGCGACGAGAACTTCGCTTGCTACCGCTGCTGCTGCTGCTGCTGCGATGGTCGGGACTCCTCATCTGAACAGACTCAGGAGAGCCAACCTCCTCGTCAGCGTAACC
Source organism: Callinectes sapidus (assembly GCA_020233015.1). Taxonomy (NCBI): domain Eukaryota; kingdom Metazoa; phylum Arthropoda; class Malacostraca; order Decapoda; family Portunidae; genus Callinectes; species Callinectes sapidus. The sequence goes on along the minus strand of JAHFWG010000246.1, from coordinate 131,615 downwards.
CACGTGACGGAGGCCATGCACCACTTCTTCTGGCGGGGGACTCAAGTTATCATTTCCTAACGTTGCAAGGTCCGGGGGCCCTGAAGGCACAGCGGAGGCAGCAGTTATCTTCAATGGTTCTGCTGCTTGGCTAGGCTCTCGTTTCAATTCCTTATTCATTTCTTTCTCCATAGCCAACCGCTTACTTTCTTTACCACGTCCTTCAGAGCCCCCGACCCAGTTTTTCTGACCCGTGTCTGAAATAACTCCCTTCTTGGCTGTCGGGGACTGTACATTATCACTGCGCGTTTCACTGGAAACCACTTCCCGGGGCCTCACACCTGCACTCAATTCTTTCCGGCCGGCATTTATCGTGAGGTACTGCTCACACTCGTGCACCATGTTGTCAGCGCTGTCTTCCGGAGGGCTGCTTTCGGGAGGCGGCGGGGTGCTGTCCTTACCCAGGCGGTCCGCCCGCTCCATAGTTTCCTTTGCCCTGGCAGTGAGGGCCTCCAAGCGGCTGCTCATGGCCTCCTCGCTACCGAGGGCAGGGGAGGACACGGCGGTGGTGAGGGATGAGGCGGAAATGCAAGCGACCTCTAGGTCTGAGCTACCGGGGGAGAGAAGGTCGTCCTGCTTCCCGGAAAAGCTGCTCTCTATTTTCAGATTCATGTCAGACTGAGACAATCTATCTCCCTTCTTGGGTCGCTGCAGCTGGTCACGGAAAACGTTATCAGGCTTCGAATCGTCACGCTTTTCCCGCCGAGCTGCCATAAAACACGTGCCGATGTCTGTGGGTTTCCTGAGGGAGGTGCGGAGGGTGACTGGGCGCTGTCCCTCAGGTCCAAGCGGTGGCTTGTCAAATACCACGGAGGAAGGTCGGGAGCTGGGCGGGGTGTTCACTACCCCGGGCGAGGCGAGGCTTGTGGTGTCCTTGGGACGCAAAACATCAGGGATGTCGGGCTTCTTCAGCGGTGCCAACTTGGGTGGCACCTTACGCACGCCTTCCTCAGTCTCGTTGCCCAACGACCCACTCAGGCGACGACTGCTGCCATCTTGTGCATGCCTTGAGCGGGAGTCGAGGGTGGATGGCGCAGAGTGCGTGGAGTCTGGGATCGCGGCGGGCTGGATGGGCTGGAAGGTGTGGGCTGGGGCGGAGGATTGCAGGGACGGCTGATGGCTGCTGGAGAGGGCCGAGGGCTGCGTGGGTGCTGTGACTGGGGGTGTGAGGCGCGACACCACATGACGCACCACCTCGGGCGTTTTGAGAGGCTCGGCTCCCGATACCGAGAGACCGCCGCCGCCGCCGCCCACTGGTGACAAAGGCCCTCGACGCCGCCTTCGCCTCGGTGTGTCCTCTGAGGAAGAAGGAAAACAAACGTAAGCATCCAAGAATAGGCTATACACACACACACACACACACACACACACACACACACACACACTTCAACAAGGAATTCCCATAACAATGAACAAAGATAACCTATGATCTGAGGCGTCTCTGGTCTTATCACAAACCCCACAAAGTGCAACAATGAGCCGCGAAAGAGGAGAAAGTTAAGCAGATACAAGAACACAAAGAACTTCTTGTCATAACCAAATTTTTGCATCAGTTCACAATCTATATTCACCACAAACCCTGCACCGTCCCCAGCCTTTAGTCACCCTACCAAGGCCGCTAACCTCACTCACTAACCTCCATCCTCCCTCATAAAGTGCCGAAACTCTTAACCATTGCTCCCAAACGAGTAATTTCACCCACACTCCTCTTCCCCGCCTTTGCTACGCCTCTGCCCACGGACATTACTCACACCACCATCCTGCACGCACTCCCCACCCCTCCCCCCACACCGCCTTCACTCTCAGCGTGCAGAGGGAGAGGCAACAGGAACAGGAAAAACAAAAGGCAGATCTTGTCTACTATTTTTATCTTTATTATTGCTTTGTTGTTACATCATATACTCTGTACACTAAGACTACACACACACACACACACACACAGCAGTCTCGTGTGCGTGTGGGAGGTCATAACCCTGAAGCAGTCATGAAAAACCTACCTGTTCACGCACACAACCTTCCCAGCCTCTCCCATGTACGCTTCTGATAGCTGTGTGGACCCCTGGCGACCCCTGCTGCCCACACACACACACACACACACACACACTTAGACGCCACCACGGAGCCAAGCTGTCGACCAAATATCACACTACTATAATTACCAGAGCATATACTAGTTCCTACTCCTACACACACACACACACACACACACACACACACCTAGCCATCCTTCTTCTACGCACGTTTTCACAGTCTCTTAAAGTCAATCCAGCCTCCCTTGTCATCGCCTTTTATCTCACGCCCCTCCGCTAATGTCCTCTCGTAGGCCCCCCCCTCCTCCTCCTCGACCTCCGCGCCTCATCGTGTCCCAAAGTCCGTGTCCTATTCTGTCCCTCCAGCAGCTCAAGACCGCCCGCCCTCTGAGTTCCCAAGCTTTTCGGAAATTTAAACACCCCCATATTTCTTCGGT
>JAHFWG010000246.1:46077-53577 GCA_020233015.1 Callinectes sapidus | reverse complement strand
ATTAAGTTATCATTAGAAAACTGTAAAATATCATTATAAACCATTGTCACTTATAATAGAGACTTTTAAACATAATGGAGGACACAAGAGGGAGAATATATAGAAACTCTCTCACCTTGACTGTTTTCACGTGCAATATAACCTGATGAGAAACGTTAACACATTAAAAAAAAATCGAGTCACTTCTAGTAAAAGCCTTTTGAATGTAGTGGAAGGTGTATCAGGGAGAATATTAAAAAAAAAAAAAAAAAAACACCTCACGAGCAATATACATGATTAGAAACGTGAAGTCATTAAAAAACCGTGTCACTTGCAATAGAGGCTTTAAATGGAGGGAAGATTCAGTAAGTTTTTATTATTTTTTTTATTTATTTACTTTTATTACAGCTTCCCACGGCCACACATCACTAGGCAATGAATGGCAAACCGTATTCCTTTGATCAAGACGTTGCAACATGAGGTGAGTCACATAAATATTCAAATCTGTTTATTTTTTTTAATCTCCCACTTTAATAGTCGCGATAGATAAAAAAATAAAAAGGGAAAAGGGAGATGAAAAGTGATGATTTATTACGTGACTCGAAAAACTTGTGATGTTAATTTTTTGGGTTTCGTTTATTTACTGATATTTGTAGTCATCTTGTTTGCTAATTTATTTATTCCTGCATTAATTGATCTATTTCTTCATTTTTACGAGTTGAGAGAGAGAGAGAGAGAGAGAGAGAGAGAGAGAGAGAGAGAGAGAGAGAGAGAGAGAGAGAGAGAGAGAGAGAGAGAGAGAGAGTGTTAGTTGCAGAGTTCGCCCGGGAAAGGAACAAGTAGTGAAGGATTATAATGTAAAGTATTATCGTTCTTTGTGATGCTTTAGGGTACAGCTTTAGTTTTGAGTTAGTGTCAATGACGTGCTTTGGCCGAGAGTGATTCTGTAATGATGATGCACTTTTGAGTTATTAGCGAAGGGCGTTTCATCTCCAAGAATTATGAGGTGCTTTGTCTCACAGATGAGCTTTAAATTTGCTGAATACTTTATCTTCATATTTTTTGCATTTGATTACAGGAGTGCATCTGTGTGTGTGTGTGTGTGTGTGTGTGTGTGTGTGTGTGTGTGTGTGTGTGTGTGTGTGTGTGTGTGTGTGTGTGTGTGTGTGTGTGAGAGAGAGAGAGAGAGGCATATCATCTTACTAAACGTGCGTGTGTGAGTGTGTGTGTGCGTGCGTGTGTTTTCCGCTTTCAAAACCAGTTACACACACACACACACACACACAGCTATCACACACACAACAACGTGCTCTGAGTAATTATATCTCGTTTGAATTTACTAGTGTGTCTGTCATAAACACCAACTTCCTGTCCCTACCCCCCCCCCCGCCCTCCTTTTTACCCTTTCCTGCTACCCCGCTACCCTTTTCCTTCCTAACCCCCTCCTCTACCAGTCCCCCCTCCCCCCTCCCCCTATATCACCCCCTCCCCATACCCCATACTTCACGCCCACGCCTATTGGAGAAGCAAGACTACTGCGACAAACATACATACACACAGACAGACAAACTCACACTTCAACGAAAGGGAAAAAAAGGAAAAAAGAGACAAAAAAGGCGTGTCGAAAGTGTGAAAAAAGTAATCGTAATGTCGACACAAATAATGAAAGGAAGAAAAAAGAAAGAAAAAAAGATAAGGGAGTAAAACAATAAAATATCGGTCACGTTCTGTGGCGCAAGTGTTTGGATCTGTGTCAGGGAGAGTGTCAACCAAGAAAAAAGACAAAAAAAAGAAACTGGGACGAAAAAAATAAAATAACGGGGGGGAAAAAACCGGTTCATTCAATAGCAACTCGATCAAGAACGAATGTGTCTATTTTCTTCCTTTCCTCCTCCTCTTCCTCTTCCTCTTTCCTCCCTTTTACCATTTCCATTCCATCCCCAGTGTTTAGCTTCAAACTCCTTTCATCCTCCTCTTTTCACTGATTACTCTTCCATGCCATTCCATTTCCTTCACCTCCTCCTCTTCCTCCCCTCTACGCCACCCACTCACCTGCAGCCAATATATCATACCTGACAACACTCGCCTTTCCAGAAATTCCCACTTAAATCTTTGTGCAACACTTGAATACAACATAAATTTTTCACCTAACACACTTTTTTTTTAATTATGTCAAGTATTAATACACAGCAACACAATACAACACGACTCTCTCTCTCTCTCTCTCTCTCTCTCACACACACACACTTACTCAGGGAATGTAAGTACGAGTAACGTGAGAAAATATAAAGCATGACAACTCAGCTACGTTAAGTGAGTGAAAGAGCTCCCCGGTAACACGAAACTCCCAGTAACATTATTATTACTACGTGACGTTATCGCCATACACCACTCACGTAACGCAACACCGCAACCACCAACGGATTCCAGGTGATTTTCCCACGTGATGTGCAACACTCATGTAAATTGGAGCAAATGGGGGTGAGTGACGAGCTTGGGAGAGTAGTGGGAGGGAAGTGAGGTGGGAGGGTGCGAAGAGCAAGTTTGAGGAGGAAGGAGTAAGGAAGGGAACACAGGGTGGAGGGGGGAGGGTGGGTGGGGAGTAAGAAGTGGGACGCTACACTGCTCTTGGTCTTCCCACAAACTCATTCCCAAAGAGTTTCTTCACCGGGAACTGGTCTTTTGTACGCCTTTCAAAAATTCCACTTCAATACCCGTCATTTCTCTTTCCTTTTACAACACCTCCGTAGTCTGTCACCTCTCACCGCCTTCCTCAGCAGCATCACGGGCCAGGGGTGAGGCGCGGGGCAGGAGGATATGACAGCCATGGACGCAGGAACAGCTGACAACCACAATTCCATTTTCTACCACACCGTTGCTTCCTCGCCTCGATCTCCCTCAAGCGGACCCAGATTAGTCCCTGATACCACAAGGCCTGGTACTGGATACTGGGCCACCACCACATGGTCTCCTGCTCTTGCCTGCAGGGTCCAGGTCGCCACTAGGTTACACGGCAGCCTCCGGTACTGGGCAGGTTAAGAGGAGGCTTGTGGGAGTACCTGTCACCGCCTCACTCACTCACACTGAACATTCTTGTCTAGGTAATAAATGTTCGCACGTTTTGTAGTGTCACTCGTCTGCACTTCACTTCAAGCCTGGTGGGGTCCGGGAGAGCGCAGGGGGTGTGAGTGAGAGAGAGCAAGGAGAGGCGAGGGGGCTTGCACACGTGTAGCAGCACTCACCTCCCTCCCTGTTCAACACCACACCCCTCTCACTCGTCCCAGCCTCCCAGCAGTAAACACGCTGCACGTACCGAGCCTCATGGGGGGCGGATGAGATGCAAACACACCCACACACACGGACACACGCACCTACAGACACACACACATACACGCACACGCACACGCGCACGCAGGTGACCGGCGCGCACTGGCCCTCTTGACTGGGATACGGTCGCTGCCTCACTGACTCCCTTGACGCTCGTCCACCAACGCTGCCTGTACTACCGGCCCGGACTCTCCCTCCCTTCACCCTTCCCTCCCTCCCTCCCTCCCTCTCTATCTCTCCCGCTCTGTCTGTAATCCTCCTCCTCCTCCTCCTCTTACTATTACTTCTTTTTCTTCTTCTCTTCACCTTACTTTACTCTTATTTTACGTGGGTGTTCAGTTCTTTCACCTCCTCCACCTGTCTTTCTCCTCCACCTCACCTGCGGCCACTCAATTCACCTGACACTGCTCACCTTTTTCCTCCTTTCCTCCACTTGCTCTCTCCCGCCGCGCCAGACGTGGGGTAAAAGGAGGAGGAGGAGGAGGAGGAGGAGGAGGAGGAGGAGGAGGAGGAGGAGGAGGAGGAGGGATAAGTCCTGTTTCCACCTGTTGATTCTTGGTACGTACTACTTGCCTTACACACACACACACACACACACACACACACGTCCCTAAAGTTTTGTACTATCCTACCCATCGCCGCCCACCACACACACACACACACACACACACCTAACCGTTCTTTCTCTGTCTCTCTCCCTCTCTACCAAATACACACGCATACCAAACTTATCCTGTTTTACACTCACTCCTTTCCCTCCCTCTCTCCCCCCCTCCCTGCCTCTCCCTCTCAGCAGGACTCCAAGATACATGAGTCACGAAGGATCCCTCCTACGCACGTGTCCTTCTGTCCTTGCACACCTGCTGGCCTCTCTCCTTAATGAATTCCCACACACCTGTCCCGGCGCACCTGTAGGACTAAATAGAAGGGAATATACTTTCTCCCACCTGCATTCCTCCTTTGTACATATATATCTGTGTCAAGTGTGTGTGTGTGTGTGTGTGGGCAGGAAAGTCACCTCACACACACACACACACACCGCATCGACACATGGCTGACAGAATAGACATGTCACTCTCGCAAGTTCCGCGAGCATGTCACCCGTCAGACTAGGTTTACTTGTCACTACCTGTGCTGATTGGAGTACCACACCCCCCCACCCTCGAGGCACACCTGATCTCCCTTAATACTCCGCTACGAACGTCATAGCGGCTCACACACACACACACACACACACACACACACACACACACACACACACACACACACACACACACACACACACTTCACTAAATCTTATAAGGAAAATTGTCGGGCTAAATATGTACAACTAATAAACAGATTTTGTTTGAGTGAATGTTAGTGCATATGCTTCTATATATGTCAGTATGAAAGTAGAGAGCGCGCACACACACACGCACCTACGCACACACACTAAGCAAGTCGTACATTACAACCCCAACCAAGGCGACGCTGTAGAAGACCACCAGGCACCACGACGCCTTAGATACTACGACCCAGCACGACCCCTTCACCTGGCACGTACCTTCACCATTAGGGGCGCGAATCACGACCTGCTCCACCTTCAGGCCGTTCCTCCCCTCCCCGTGTCTACCCAGCCAGCCCTCGTGCCTCCCTCCCCTCGCATCACGCCCTCGCAACGCCACCAGCACCTTCAGTAGTGATAGGTTCTCTTCTTCATATATACAAATAGAGCTTTTTACTACTTATTTACTTTACTTTTTACTATTTATTTCACTTTTTGCTATTTATGTGCCAAAGGAGACTAATTAACGGGGTCCTCCTATCTGAAAGCTTACCTATTATGTAAACGTTACCCAGAGTGGATGCCCAGTCGCAATTAGGACAGTGGCAAGGATTCGAACCCTTGCACTTTGGAATCCCTCGGCCTCCAGAGTACACGTCGTTCCACTGCACCATGGCTTCTCATACCCCTTCATTCCCCCACTACTCTACGGCGTTTACGTGATCCTGTATGGTGTTTGAGGGCGGTGTAGTGGAGGGTGTGGAGTGTGTGGTGGAGGGAGGAATGTGTTGTGGTGTTATGGGTGTGAAAGACGTGTTATGGTGTGATGTAACCGTCTCTCACTTGGCTGGTGGTGATGACTAGGAAGTTGCGTGTCGAGGGGAAAGGTATGAAGCGTTTGATTACATACCTGTCACACCTGAATGCTACTGCTATTGTGTATTATTATAGTTGTTATTGTGACTAAGACCCTTACCGCTTTTGTATTTCTTCTTCGCCTCGACTTTTATCATCACGACTTTCACGTTACATTAATTACACGCCCGTAGTGCTCTCTCTCTCTCTCTCTCTCTCTCTCTCTCTCTCTCTCTCTCTCTCTCTCTCTCTCTCTCTCTCTCTGTCGCCCACACAATGCCACACCCTCTCGCTCCTTCCTGCCTCTCTCTCTCCTCATGCTCTCATGCACACAGTCATGAATATTCTCCTCCAACGTTCTTCATATATTCAGGTATTTCAGTCCCAGTTAGAATGTCTGAAGAATGGAAATTAATGATGATAGTGATGATGATGGTGATGATGATAATGGTGGTGATTTATCTCTGTCTCTGTCTCTCCCTCTCTTTTTCTCTCCGGAATTACACCTACACTCTTTTCCCACAAACTCTCAAAATAAATTCCACGGAGTTATTTTGCATTAGCCGAAAAATAAATGCAAAAGATTCCCTCCCACTTCGGGGCAGCAAAGGTCACCTGTTGCATGATTAATAAAGGTCACACAGGCAGAACTTGGGTCAGGCGATCGCGAAATAACACGAAGGCAAGGTCAGACATGAGACTCCAGAACACGGCGGAGTCTAGTAATATGATGCACTTGTTTCCAGTTTGTTTTAGCTTTTCTTTTTCTTTTAGTTTTGGTGTTATATTCCTTACTTCCATAAAAAAAATGTGCATTCGGTAGATAGTAAATGGTAGATATATGAAGAGGACTCAGTTTCCAGTTTATTTTAGCTTTTTTCTAGTTTTTATTGTTAAATTCTTTACTTCCTTTAAAAATTTGGGTATTTGGTAGATGGTAAGTGGTAGATAAATGAAGTAGACTCACCAATATAAGTTTTTAAAGATATTTGGTAGATGATAGGGATATATGTGGCAGATCAATGATATAGAATCCGTAACAAGTAAGATTAAAATGAGTTCCTTACTTCCTTTCCATACTTTAAGAATTTCTATATATGTAGATGTTAATGAGATACAGCGGTCGATGAATGAAGTAGTAACATATGGCTTTGAAGTCAAATTATAAGGTTAGACAGGTCTTTCAAATAAGGCACGACAAAAAAAGAAAAAAAAAATAGAGATGAAGAAACTGTACATTTGAGAAATAAAGAAAAAAACAAGTAATTAGTGACGAAGCAATTAAGGGCTTTAAAGAGGATTAGAGAACAGATACCTAGAAATAAATAGATACGTTTCATACAAAGCCATCCACGTGAAGAGGTGACACTTTCTTTAAAACTTATCCATATTTTTCTATTATTGTATTGCTGTGATGAATAGAAGTCGACATATTTCCTACAGACCCTGCCACGTATAGCCCTGATGGTTTCTTGCAGTTTCCCTTATTTTATTACGTTCTCATGACGTCGGAGCACTTGAGACTGAGGGAAAACGAGAAGTGGAAGTGAATGCAAGAAGGTTACTCGGCTCCTGACCACTGTGACGGTACCACGACTCCTCAAAAAGGTCGCCTGCCGTTACCTGTCAGGGTCACGCTGTTATAAAGGCCACGAAAGGTCACCTGTTGCTATTCCCCTCAAGGTGTTATTGACGGAAATGTTAAAAGCGTCGCCATTTCTCCATCTCTCCCCAAAAGTTAAAAGAGAAGGATGGGGGGTGAGGGGGGAGTGAGGGGAAAAAAAAAGGGGGGGGGGGGAAGGCACAATACCCTCGCCTGTCATAAAAGTTTCCAGGGCGTCGTGGCAGAGGCAAGAAACACGTCTCCAAACACGAGCAGTGAAGACGTGACGGAGGAAGCAAAACGAGGATGGAGGAGGAGGAGGAGGAGGAGGAGGAGGAGGAGGAGGAGGCAGCGGGGTGACCAGTGGCCGTCTTGACATCATGAGGAAAGGCAGTCGGAAAGAGGCGGATCTTAGGTGGACGACGGGGGAAAAAGGAAAAAGGATGAAGGACAAAATGGAAGAGAAAGA
>JAHFWG010000298.1:81157-93315 GCA_020233015.1 Callinectes sapidus | reverse complement strand
GGAGGAGGAGGAGGAGGAGGAGGAGGAGGAGGAGGCCATTAGTTATTCAGCTCGGTGGTAGAGGCAGGCACGAGAAGAAAGTTTGGAAGACTCACCAGAAATTACCTTCGCAATTTTAGCATATGTCTTTGAATTTTCCCTTAAATCGAATTGGATTGTGTTTATCTCTGCCTCCTTTGTGGCTCACTGACTAACTCTGGCTGGACTCGAGTCGATGCTAGACGACTGACTCTATATTTTAGATGAGCTTCAGAAATTAACACAATGAAACTGGAAATTGATGAAGCTGACTGGTGGTCTGACTAGATAAAAGGTTTTGGTCGTTGGACAGCACCGGCAGGTAGACACCACCCACCACCTCACAGCTGATGCAACACTGCCCAACAAATCCAGACACTATAACATGGGCAATATAACCAACAATATACAACATATACAATTCCAATGTCTACCCAAATCGTTTCACAACCGATAATTAATACATGTGTACACACAACAACTTACTTAACTGGTTGTCAGACAGCCCCAGGTGCTCCAGCATAAACAAGTCACCGCAGTACACCGTCCACCACTCCCACCCGACTGTCACACACTCCACAATCCAAGTTCCTATGTCACCCATCAAGCCCAAACACTATCCATGACACAATAGTCCGGGCACGGAGCTGGTGGTGGTAGAGACGTCAATGCTAAAATACGACTGACCACTATGCTGGCACCCCCTTCCCAGGAAGGCAGACGCCACGTCAACAGAAATAATACGTACGAAATGCGCACAGATGGATGAACATGGCAAGGCGCCACAACAGATATATCATTCATGATACAAAAATGACTTACGGATAGTCATCGGTCGAAACTAACTGATGCCACCTGATGCTTGGTGAAATTGACTGAGACTAAGTCAGCTATAAAGAAGCTCAATAAACATGTTTGTTCGTAATATTATTCACTATAACATATGTTTACAACGTTCCAGGAATACAATTATACAAGTGTAACGCTTTGCTGGCCAATGTACAATAATGGTTAATAGAAGAGAGTGTACATAGATCACTAAAGCTTCCTATGGGTGAAAAAGACCTCTGTAGTTGACAACACCCATGGTTAAGAGGGAAAGTTATTTTTACGCTTAAAGCTTAAATTATGGCAGACTGAATACAAAAACAGTGCTTAACAACCGGTATATTGCTCACTATTGATGACTGAGGCAAGGCTTTATCTAGCTGGCTGAGGTATGCTGTAGCTGAATAAGGTCTTCTATCACAAAATTAAGATAAGTATTGGTGAATAGATTGAGTCATGGCTGCCTGATAGATTACTCCGACTTGATTTCTTTAAAGGCTGACAGAGGCTTGCTATGTTCGGCTGAGAGGTGAACTTTGATATTCCGTGTTATGGCACGCGAGCTTTTACTGAAACTGGCTTTGAAATTCTTCAAATTGCTAAAGATAACAGCAACTTGAGACCATACTCTTAATAGTCTGAACGAGGGTGGTGGTTCATCTCAGAGTAAAGTAAGGCAAGGTGACTCTTGTTGCTATTTGTGCAGGGAGAGAGAGAGAGAGAGAGAGAGAGAGAGAGAGAGAGAGAGAGAGAGAGAGAGAGAGAGAGAGAGATGAGATTGAGAGAGAGTAGAGAGAGATTGAGAGAGAGAGAGAGAGAGAGAGAGAGAGAGAGAGAGAGAGAGAGAGAGAGAGAGAGAGAGAGAGAGAGAGAGAGAGAGAGAGAGAAATAAAAAATACCTTTAATTTTTCACAATTAAAGAAAATAGAGATTTTTTCCTCTTTTTTATGTTTGTATTGGATTATTTTATTGTATTTGTCTTTATTTAAACACACACACACACACACACACACACTCTCTCTCTCTCTCTCTCTCTCTCTCTCTCACACTGTTGCTATATTACTACTATCCCACCGCTGACACCATTTACTCTCTCTCTCTCTCTCTCTCTCTCTCTCTCTCTCTCTCTCTCTCTCTCTCTCTCTCTCTCTCTCTCTCTCTCTCTCTCTCTCTCTCTCACAGCTCAAGACACGCCCGGCTCCATCGTGATGTGGCCACTGGTGGGGTCGTAGGAGCCTGCCAAGTAGTACAGGTCGTCCTGCTCCTGACCCGGGCCAAACCTGCAAGAGTAGTAGTAGTAGTAGTAGTAGTAGTAGTAGTAGTAGTAGTAGTAGTAGTAGTAGTAGTAGTAGTAGTAAAGAAACACACACATTACTAGCTTTTTTTCTAATTTTTCTAAAGGTATAGTAGGAAAAGTAGTATTAGTATTAGTATTAGTATTAGAATTAGTATTAGTAGTAGTAGTAGTAGTAATAGTAGCAGTAGTAATGGTAAAATTAACACACATATATAGAAATGATTAGTTTTTTTTCTAATTTTTCTGAAGATATAGGAAAAGTAGTAGTAGTAGTAGTAGTAGTAGCAGCAGCAGTAGAAAAAGCAACAGTAGCAGTAAAAACACCATTAAAAAACACACAAAAATATACATAAAACCCACTTAATTTTTTCACAATATACCTCAAAAAACACAAACTTAAAAACCTACATTTCCCCAACCCAACACACACACACACACACACACACGCACACACACACGCACGCACACTCACCTAGTCTCCATCTCTCTCCTTCTTTGCTTGTAGTCAGAGAGAGCAATGACTTCGCACTTATGGCTTATTGTCTGTACGTCATTTTCATCTGTGTGTGGGGACTGAAAGAGGGCGCCCTGCAGAGAGAGAGAGAGAGAGAGAGAGAGAGAGAGAGAGAGAGAGAGAGAGAGAGAGAGAGAGAGAGAGGCGCACACAGAGTGAGAGAGAGAGAGAGAGAGAGAGAGAGAGAGAGAGAGAGAGAGAGAGAGAGAGAGAGAGAGAGAATATTAGTACCATTATCATTACTATTTCCTACATAAACACACACACATATACACGTAACATATACATAAAACATTTCAAAACTTCCTTAAAAATTTCAAAAAACTTAAAAAAACACACTTGAAACCTTTAAAAGATATTCAAAATCTTCTTCAACTTCTTAAACACATTAAAAACACTCCCAAAAAAGTTATCAAATCCCTTTCAAAACAAAAAAACCTTTAAAACTTAATAAAACACTAATAAAAACCACCAAAACACCCTTAAAACACATTAAAACACATTTAAAAACACAAAAACACCCTTGAAACACACCACAACACTATCAAAAACCACCAAAACATCCTTAAAACACATAAAAACACCCTTAAAACACACTTAAACACCATTAACACCCCGAAAACACCCTCAAAACACATTAAACCCCTCAAAATCCTCTAAAACCCTTAAAACACCCTAAAAAACCCAAAACCCCCTTAAAACCCCCTAAAACCCATGAAAACACCCTAAAACCTCCTTAAATCACCCTAAAACCCCCTAAAACACACCAATGTACCCCAAAACACCCTCAAATCACATCAAAACCCTCTCAAAATCCGCTAAAACTCCCCAAAACACCCTTAAAGCACCCCAAAAACATCTAAAAATACCCTTAAAACACTTAAAACCCCCAAAAACCCTTTAAAACCCATCAAACCCCTTAAAAAGAATCAAACCCCACTTACCCTGGGTTCGGTGAGTCTCTTGCCCAACCCCTTCGTCTCCTGGGGGTGATAGAACCACTTCACCTTGACCACCATGTTTCCTCCCCAGCTCTGCCACATGTGCTCAATACGCCCTATGTAAGGCTGATCGGGCTGCCCTGCTGAGAGGAACACGGCGCAGTCCTCTACCTGGAATTGTTGTTGTTGTTGTAGTTGTTGTTGTTGTTGATGGTGGTTATGGGGTGGTTATGGGGGGGGGGTTATATTTGGGGTGGTTATGGGGGGTTATATTTGGGGGGGTTGTATGGGGTGGTTATGTGGGGGGTGGTTATGGGGGGTGGTTATTTGGGGGTGGTTATGTGGGGGGTTTTATGGGGAGGGGGGTGTTTCGTTATGGTTCATTGGTAAAACGGTAATATTAATCTACTATTTTTTGTATTTTGTCTCTTTTTTTGTTTCTTACTTTCTCTATTCTTTCTCTTCTCATTTACAAAACACTAATATTAATCTACCATTCTTTCTCACTTTCTCTATTCTTTCTCTCTCTCTCTATTCTCTCTCAATTACAAAACACTAAAACTAATCTACTATTTTCTCTGTTTTGTCTCTTTTTTGTCTTACTTTCTCTATTCTTTCTCTCTCTCACTTACAAAAACACTAAAATAAATCTACCATTCTCTCTATTTTTCTCTCTTTCTATCTCATTCACAAAACACTAAAATTAATCTACCATCTTCTCTCAGTTTTGTCTCACTCTCTCTACCCTCTACTCTCTCTACCCTCTACTCTCTACTCTCTACTCTCTACTCTCACTCACACTCACTCTTACCCTGATCATCTCCTTCCCTCTCACAATGGCTTTAAAATATTCCTTCCTGCCTTTCCCTTTCGCTCCGGGCCTTTTGAAACCTTTGCCATACCACCTCCACAAATGTCTCTCGGGGAGGAACGGGGCAATCTTCGACTTTCCAGATGGGTGTCGTTTTTTCCTCCTAGCGCCTCCACCTTTCGCCTGCGGAGGAGGAGATTTGGTGGTTCAGTAGGTGGATGTCCCAGGTGGATCTTGTGGGAGTTTGGTTTTTGTGGGTGCAGTGGATGTGGAGATGTGGAGGGTTTTGTGTGGTGGTGTGAATGTGGAGGTTTGGAAATGTTGTGGTTTAGTTTTTTGGTGGTGATTCATCCACTTTTGGGTTGTGGGTGGTGTGGTTTGGTGGGTGTGTAGGTGGATGTCCTAGGTAAGTTTTATGTGAGTTTGGGTTCCGTGGGTGGAGTGGAAGTGGAGATATGGATGATTTTGTGAATGGCTGTGGTAGTGTAACGAAGTGGATGAAAAAATATATCACATTCTTTTCCTTCTAACTCATCCACTTTTGACATGTGGATGATGGGCGGCTGTGGATAAGTGGAGGCATGATATGGCTAGGTGCTGTGTGGATTGGAGCCCCGTGGAGTGGATATTTGTGGAGTTACAGGTGGATATGTAAAGGTGTGTGTGTGTGTGTGTGTGTTTACATGTGACCCACCTTTAAAATTGGACAAAATAGGAAGTAGGAGAACATTATTGAATTACTTATAAATATTTGGCAACTCTTAATATTCAATAAAAAAAACTACATTAAAAAAAAGATAAGGTAAAAAAATTGATATCTGAGGTAAATTAATGTAAGAAAAATATACAAATTAAAGTTTTAAATCAATATTGACAAATGGAATATATTGAAAATTAATTGATAGGAAAAATAATAAGGATTGAAAATATACAATAATAATTAAAGGAAATATTAATGAAATTTGAATGTAAAAAGTATTCATCAAACTTAAAACTAAAAGAAAATTAATCAACAAAAAAATGGGATTAAGAAAAAAGGAAAAAAATAATGTTAATAATCTGAAAAAAATGAAATTGAACGAAGATTACTGAAGAAATTAAAAGAAATAAGAAATAATTGGTAAATAAATTGTACATTGGAACACTAAACAATGTGAAAAATGTGCACTCTAAGCACGAAACTTTGTGAAAACTACTTCTGAACTAAACATTGTGAAAAAAACTTAACATTTCTAAATTGGACATTATGAAAACTTAAAATTTCTGAACTAAACATTATGAAAAATTAAATTACAGTAATAAATAATATAAATACTTATCAGTTCTGAGTGAAATAATATGGAAAAAAACCGAAAAATATGAAATAACTGTACTATAATATGAAACAATATGACAAATACATTCTGACACAAAAGAATATGAAAAACAATGAATTCCTGAGCTAAACAATCTGAAAAATTACTCATCAAGAACGAGTCAATATCAGAAAAACGTGTAAATGACGAAATTATCTGAAAATTCAACATTCCTGGACGAAATAATATGAAAAACACCATTTCTAAAACTTGGTAATATGAAAAATATAATTATTCGTCAAACATTATGAAAAAACTACATTTCTGAACTAAACATTATGGAAAATCTCATATCCTGTACTAAACAATCTGAAAAATATCAATTCCTGAACTAAACAATGTGAAAAATAATATTCCTCAGCTAAAAATTATTAAAAAATCACACATCCTGAACTAAACAATGTGAAAAAAGTAACATTTCTCAAACATTATGAAATTCCTCAATTCCTGAACTAAACTATATGAAAACAGCAATATCTGAGTGAAACATTATGAAAAAAACTCAATTTCTCAACTAAACATTATGAAAAAAACATCCCTGAGCGAATAAATGTGAAAAAAACAATACTCTTGAGCTAAACATAATGAAAAAAAAGTATCCCTGAACGAAATAATGTGAAAAAGCTATACTTCTGACCTAAACATTATGAAAACAAAATATTTACCAAGAAAACAGCAACAACAACAAGAAATACTACAAGAACAACACCAACTACTACTATAACTACAACTACTACTACTACTATTACTACTACTACCCCCCCCACTCACCCCTTCCTTTCTAGGCGAATAGTCACAGTCACTGCCCCCCCCCTCCGTCTCCCCCTCCGAGGTGGTGGGGGTGGTGGGGGTGGTGGGGGGGGAGGAGCCGCCGCCACCACCGCCGCCGCCACCCCCCTCCCCCCCAACGTCATCCTCCTGGTAAGGGGTCGTCGCCCCCCACTGCCCCCCCAGTAGACCTGTGGGGGGCTTCATGCGTAGGGTCAGATCAACGTGGTGGGGGGGCGGGGGGGCGGCGTCGGTGGGGGGCTGCTGCTGCTGCTTCTGCGGGGGTGGGGGGGAGGGGGAGGCGTCCCTGCGGCGGCGGCTGTGGTGGTGGCGGTGGTGGTGGTGGTGGTTGTGGTGGTGCCTCTTCCTCCTCCTCTTGTGGCGCAGCGCTGGGGAGGGCGGGGGGGTGGGGGGCGGGGGCGGGGTGGGGGTGGGGGTGGGGGGGCAGGCTGGCACGGGGGAGGGGGGGCGTGAGGGGTTCGCCTGGTGCCCCCCGGCCCCCCCCCCGCCGCTGCTCCTCCTCCTCCTCCTCTTCCTCCTCCTCCTCCCCCCCCCCACGGTAGCGGGGGGGTGTGGGGGGTGGTGGGGGGCGTCCCTGTGTGGTGGAGGGGGGGGTAAGGAGGAATTCTCACTCTTAATTACCTTATCCTCCTCCTCCTCCTCCTCCTCCTCTTCCTCCTCCTTCTCCTTCCCTCCTCCTCCTCCTTTACTCTCCTCTTGTCTCTTCCTTCTTCTTAGCACAGTCTTCTTATCCTCCACCTCTTCCTCCTCCTCCTCCTCCTCCTCCTCTTCCTCTTCCTCCTCCTCCTCTTCCGTGTCCTCGTCCGATGTCTCCTTCTTCTTCTTCTTCCTCTTCCTTCGTTTCTTCTTCTCTTCCTCCTTGTCTTCCTCCTTCTCCTCCTCCTCCTCCATTTTCTTCCTCTTCCTCTCTCTCGTCTCGTTTTCATTGGTAGGCCTACGTTTTCTTCGATTTAGGCTCATGAGTGGGTTTGGGTCGTATTCTGTAAGAGAGAGAGAGAGAGTGAGAGAGAGAGAGTGAGAGAGAGAGACAAAACCCCCTCAAAAAACACCCCCTTCAAAAAAATCACTCAACTTTGACCCCATATTTCACCCACTAAACCCCCACCTACACCCACGCCCGCCCACCCACACCTGCCCGCACCCTTCCCACGCCCGCCCATGCCCTCAGACCCACGCCCACACCCACCGTGGATCGGGAATTCAGGTGGAAGTAACCGGATGTCGTCCACGTGGATCTTGCCTGCATCTCCGTCATCAAATTCCACATTCACAAAATTATGGCTTGCCTCGTGTGCTGGGGAGGTGGAGGGCGCGATGGAGCCTGGAAGAGGTGGAGGAATGTTAGATCCACCTGTGGGACTCCCTCAGCCACCTGGGGAGAGGCTGGGAGAGGTGTAAGAAGTGGAAGAGTAACAAGAACTAGATGGTTTGAAAAATTTGGTTTATTGTTACTTTTTTGTGGATTTTGAGGGTTTGGGAGAGGAGTTAGAGGTGGAGGAGGCTGGGAGAGGTGGAGGAATGTTAGCTCCACCTGTGGGACTCCTTCAACCCCCTGGGGAGAGGCTGGGAGAGGAGTAACAGCTGGGAGAGTAACCCCAAGAACACAAGGTAACCCTCAAAAACTGTTACCTTTTTGTCAATTGTGAGAGATTGGGAGAGGAGTGAGAGGTGGGGGGGGCTGGGAGAGGTGGGGGAGGGGTTGGGGCACTCACACTCACACGCACACGCACACGCACGCACGCACACGCACCTGGGTAGAGGGCGCGATATTGCTGTGACCAAAATGCGCAGACTCTTGTACCCTCTGCTAGAAATCTTGTGGTGCCCGGCTTCACTTCCTTCCACTGTGAGAGAGAGAGAGAGAGAGAGAGAGAGAGAGAGAGAGAGAGAGAGAGAGAGAGAGAGAGAGAGAGAGAGAGAGAGTAAATAAACATAATCTTTCCCATTTATACTCTCTCTAAAACCCCCAAAAAACTAACCTCAAAAAACACTACTACTAAGAAACCTCATTACAAACAAACACATAAAACCCCTTAAAAAAAACCTAAAAACACACTTAAAACCCTTGAAAAACCCTAAAAAAACACTTGAAAACCCTTAAAAACCCTAAAAACACACTTGAAATCCTTGAAAAACCCTAAAAAACACACTTGAAACCCCTTAAAAACCCCAAAAACACACTTGAAAACCTTTAAAAACACTGAAAACACACTTGAAACCCTTGAAAAACCCTAAAAACACCCTTATAACACAAAAAAACAGTCAGACACCCTCAAAACACACTCAAACACCCTGAAAAACTCCTAAAAACCCCTGAAAAACCCTAAAAAAAAAAAAAACCCAAAACACACTCAAACACCCTAAAAAACACCAAAACACACTCAAACACCCTGAAAAAAAACCCTAAATAACCCTAAAACACCCTAAACCCCCCCCAAACACCCTAAAAACACACAAAACACACTCAAACACCCTAAAAAACCCCAAAAACACACTCAAACACCCTAAATAACCCACAAAACCCATTACAAACACCCAAACACACACAAACACATACCGACTGCTCTAAAAGTTCCTCCCTGCAGTAGATATGGGGTCTGGAACCTCTCTCCCCATCCATAACCACCCCATACACGTCGGGCGGGGTGATGGGGACAACACACCCCGCGTACAGAAGGCCGTCTTGCAACACCAGCACCCGCGCCTTGTCCACCAGGTCTGATAGATCCATTACACACACGCTGGGTTCTGGAATAGGGGTGGTGGGGTGTAGTGGGGTGTTTTGGGGTGTTTGGGGGTGTTTTGGGTGTTTGGGGGTGGGGTGTTTGATGTGGGGGTGTTTTTGGAGGTTTTTTGAGGTTTTTTGGGGGGGTTGAGGTTTTTTTCGTGTTTTTTGGGATGTTTTTGTGTTTTGGAGGTAATGAGGTTTTTTATAAGTTTTTTCGTGTTTTTTTTGTGTTTTTAGGGTGTTATGTTGTTTTATAAGTTTTTTTTCGTGTTTTGGGATGTTTTTTGGGTCATGTGTGTTATTTCAAGTTTTTTTCGTGTTTTTTTCGTGTTTTATGGGGTGTGCTGTGTTTTTTTTCAAGTATTTTTCGTGTAAGAAACAAAAACAAAAACAAAAACAAACTTAATCAATCTCTTTATCTAACTATCAAACTATTTATCTATTTATCTAACTATCAAACTATCAACCAACATTACTCTCTCTCTCTCTCTCTCTCTCTCTCTCTCTCTCTCTCTCTCTCTCTTTCTCTAATATTACCTGGAGACTGAATAACAAGTTTAGGCGCGTCAGCAGTAGCAGTGGTGGTGGTGGTGGTGGTGGTAGACGCAGTAGTAGTAGTAGTAGTGGTCGTAGTAGTCGTAGTAGTAGTCATAGTAGAAGCTGCCGTGGTAGTAACAGGCGTGGTGGTGGTGGTGGTGGTGGTACTAGAGGCGATAGTAGTAGTAGGAGTAGTAGTAGTAGGAGTAGTAGTAGTATCAGTAGTAGTAGTAGTAGGTAGGAGAGCATCAGTAGTAGTAGTAGTCGTAGTACCAGCAGTAGTAGTAGTAAGAGGCACAGTAGCAGCACAGAGAGTAGTAGAAATAGTAGCAGCAGTAGTAGTAGTAGCAGCAGCAGTAGTAGTAGTAGTAGCAGCCGTAATAGTAACAGCAGCAGTAGTAGTAGCAGTAGTAGTAGTAGTAGTAATAGTAGCACCATTAGTCACCCCCCCTTCAGAAGGCAATAGGGGTGAGGAACGACCCCTGACACGACTATCATCATCATCAGGAGTCGTAGTAGTCGTAGTAGTAGCAGTAGTAGTAGTAGCGGTAGTAAGTTTCTCATAAGTTGGCAACACTGTCAGTCTCTCCTTGGCGTCTGGGGTTGGCAACACTGGCGGGGGGTGGGGGGCAGTATTTTCCTCTTTTTCCTCAGTGTTTTCCTCGTCTTTTTCCTTTTCCTCTTCAGATTCGTCGTGTTCAGCCGCCGCCAGGGTGGAGTGCTTCTTCAGTGACCTGCGGAGGAAGGGGGGGTGAGGGGGGGAGGGGAAATTTTAGTCTAATTAGGCCTATTAAGAAATTAAAACTCTAAAAATAGTCTAAAAATTGTGAAAACTCTAAAAAAACATACTTGAAATCCTTGAAAACCCTAAAAACACACTTGAAACTCTTAAAAACCCTAAAAACACACTAAAACACGCTTAAACAACCTAAAAACCCACTTGAACTCCCTAAAAAGCCCTAAAACACCCTTATAACACAAAAAACACAAGCACCCTGAAAAAAACTTAAAACCCTAAAACACACCCTGAAAAACCCTAAACCCTAAAAAACACCATGAATACCTCTAAAAAACCCCAAAACCCACCTAAACCCATAAAAAACCCTTAAAAATCACCCTTAATTAAAAAAAACACGAAAAAAACACCACTAATAATAACAGAGAGAGAGAGAGAGAGAGAGAGAGAGAGAGAGAGAGAGAGAGAGAGAGAGAGAGAGAGAGAGAGAGAGAGAGAGAGAGAGAGAGAGCGCGGGGGAACCCACCTATACAAGGCCTCCATAGAAGACTGTTTCTCCGCTGCAGTCTTCCTCTTCTCCTTGTCCCTCAGCATGGCGCGGCGGGTGAGAGAGCCACGTACTCTCACCCCCACCCTCTTCCGCGCCTGCACGCCCCCACGACCCACGCCCCCGCCGCCCCCACCTCCGCCCACGCCCATAGACACGCCGCCCACGCCTCCATTCACGATAGTCGACACTGGGCTCTGAGGGAAGAAAAATTGTTGTTATTTTTGTTTATTTGAGTGAGAGAGAGTGAGAGAGAGAGAGAGAGAGTGAGAGGGGGTACTTACAGTCTTCCTCTTGTCCTCTTCGTCTTGCGTGTCTCCGTTGGGGTGGTGGTGGTGGTGGTGGTGATGGTGGTGGTGGTGGTGGTCCGGGGGGCTTTGCAGGGGGTAGTGGGGGTGAGGGGCGGCCTCCTCGTCCTCCTGCCCTGCCTCGCGTACCTGTGGGGGGAAGGGGGGGTGAGGTGAGGTTAGGTTGGGGGTGAGGTGGGGTGTGTGGTGTGTGTGTGTGTGTGTGTGTTGGTGGTGGTGGTGGTGGTGTTATTGTTGTTGTTAATGGTGTTGATGGTGGTGTTGTTAATGGTGTTGATGGTGTTGTTGTTAATGGTGTTATTGTTGTTGTTGTTAATGGTGGTGGTGATGGTGGTGGTGATGGTGATGGTGTAGTAGTACCTTGAGTTCGGGGCGCAGCGTGGGGCGCACCTTGGGCTTGGCGGCGCCTGCCAGGAGGTGGAGGGTGATGGCCTTGGGCTTCTTGGCCACGATGGTCTCCGTGGCGTCCTCCTTGGTGGGGGAGTGTTTCTTGGGGCGGCCCGGCTTGCGCTTCTTGGAGGCTGACGCGCCCGCCGCCGCCGCCTCGGGGTCTGAGGGGGATGATTCCACCGCCGCAGGAGTGTCCGCCCCGCCGCGCCGTGGGCAGGCTTCCTCCTCGCTCTCCTCGGCGCGGGGCTCCGGGGCCTCGGGGGGCGCCTCGGGGGTGTCCTCCTGGGCTTCCTCGGGGGTCTCTTCGGGGGCCTCTTCAGGGCACTCCTCGGGGGGGTCCTCGGGGGGGTCCTCGGGAG
>JAHFWG010000247.1:143847-160614 GCA_020233015.1 Callinectes sapidus | reverse complement strand
CTGTGTTTTGCAGTACGTGGCTTTATAAAGAAAGATGTTCCAAATTCCATGACATGAGTGAGGAAGAAGAAAAAAGAAAAGAACAATGTGTTTAACTAATATTGTTGAGTTTTTTTGTCTTGTTCAATTTGATCGATCAAATGAAATTCAAAAACTTGAACTTATTGAGATTTATAATTATTTGATTAGATGGATTGTGATAATTTATAGTAATGCTTCTGAGTCCTTTGAATATTCCAAACACTTCTGTTTGGTCAATTTTTCATTTATTCTATATTTAGTAAGGCTTACGAGTTCTTTGAATTTTCCAAGCACTTCTATTTGGTGGGTTCGTGTTATTCGGTTAATATGACTGGTGTGTTAAGATATTCCTTTGAATTTCTTTTGTATGATTTATTGTATTATTCGGTTAATAAAACTGATTAGGCTTAACAAAATAAGAACATAAGAAAATGAAGGTAGGAGGAGGTTTGGAGGAGGAAGAGGAGGAGGATGTACAGCCTGACGTAAGCCACTCATGATCAATGCCTCACGCCTTCAGATCACTGTCTCAGTGTTTCCACGATAGCAGGAAGCGATTTTTTTTTATACAATGTGGGCATTTTACCTGTAGTTATGGGCTAAGGGAGACCATCTTATGGAGACCTCTCATCTGAAAGCCTACCTATTAGGAAGTCGTTACCTCGAGTGGATGCCCAATTTCCCCCTCGGAACGTGGCCAGGATTCGAGCCGATGCGCTTGAAGACCCTTCACCAACCAGGGCTCAAGGCATTCCTCTGTACCACGGCAAGGAGGATACGATAATGAAGCGATTCTCACAATAACAAGCTGGATTTCTGATGTGGATGCAGGTTTTCATAATAGCGAAGTACTTTCCACGATTAAGAGTCACGGTATCGATACCAAATCCACCATAACGGAACAGGTTTTACGATACCGAAGCAGTTTTCCATGGTCGCCAACGTCTGCTGGGTCACGGCACTGCGCCAAGATTTATACACGCTCTGCTCTCTCACCGTCACTTCTTTCCAAATGATCTAGTTGAAGATTCTTATGTTTCTAAGGGGACATGCTAGCTGAAAAAAAAAATAATAATAATCACTTTTTTTTTTTTTTTTTTTTTTTTCGAAGTCTAATATCATCGTACTTTAATTTTGTGCATGGTTTTTTGAACGCCTTTAAAGGTCCAGTACTTTAATCTTTAAAAGGCTTCCCAACTGTCAGAAACGTCAAATCCCTTTAAATCTTGAAAATCTTGAAAAATTGCATTTTCGTCCTGAAAAATAGCTCATTTATGATTTTAGTTTGGTTGGCCCTTTCTTTACATACGTTTTCTCTGATTTCCCTACTTTTAGACGACGGACTATACACAAGCAAGCCTCTGTATCACAACAAACGCTGCTACCTCACGCACACGCCTTTATTTACATCCAAGAAGATTACATTTTACATCGTTTTTCTTGGTGCTGGTGCCATTTACCATAATGGGACCGAAGAAGAAGAGAATTCAGATGCTTACAACGAATGGCAAGCCAACCAGAAGTCTGATAAATGGGCCTCTCAGGCCTCAGATGAGTCAAGTGACGCGGACAAAATTCTTACTCGACCAGCAACCCCAAATACCACTATAGAACAGAGGATGTCACTTATACGTGATACTATACGTGACCAGGACCTACAGATGATCCAAATGTTGTAATATCTCTACGCCAAGCTAAGTCAACAATTCAGGCAGCACCACCCCTCTGTTGTCTTTGTATGGCAAGGTTAGAATTTTCCTTTTACAAGACTCCTCATGGAACATCATTCAACATCAAGTGTATGGCAGGGTCTTCATATACTCAAGATGAGTACAAGAATGAAGAGGAGGAAAACTCCTTTTCCGAGAACCCCCAGTGGTGAGGTGCTATTAGTACCGGCAAAGGCTCACTAGGTAGGAATCAGTGTAACCCATTCATTTTCTTGCATATGTATGAATGGGTATGCCTAGAAGTACTTCCATACCGAAAATCATAAGTGTAGGGTAAAAAGAAATAAAGTTATTAAAAAAAATAGGACATTTTTCTTTGTTTTGTTTCTCCTGAAAAACAACATTTTTTCCAACTAAAACTGGAACACAGCTTTAATTTACGAACCGTTTTTCGTGAAACAAAAAGCATTTAAAAGATCAAGATGTTTGCAACAGTTCTACAAGGCTTTTTTTTATTTATTAATTTTTATTTATTGTTTTTTTTATTACTATTTTTTTTAACTTTTTTTTTTTTAATCAGAATTAAAAAATCAAAGACCTATATAAAAATCTGTCCTTGTAGCTTCATTGAAAATCTATTGACATATAACATGTTAAAAATTGATGATCTTAAATGAAAAAGTAAACTCTCTGTTAAAGTTTTAATTAACACTATTTAATTTTATTTACTAAACATGTTGACGACTCGTGCTTTTCTGTTTGTGGCATCTCTGCAGCAAATTTGACGCACCAAGTTTCAGTCTCTGCTCTTACTGTCTCCTCTAGTGCTAAAAGTCTGCTGGCTTATAATGCAAAAGTTACTAGATAATTATATTGGCTGTAGACCTGTCCGAGTTTGTTTGTGTAATTTCTCCAGCAAGTATGAGATACCATGAATTTGTTATTGCTCCTACACTCTTCTCTAGTGTGCCAGTTAATACAGCGAAAGTTAGTAAATTATTGTATATCCTGTATGACTCTTTGCTGGCTTATTTCTCTTCGATGGTAAGATAAGAGTCAAGAAAATTGGCTGTAGTGTGGAGTATTTACGGATCCAGAGAAGGAGGGCTGAGTATATGGGATCATCCATAAGTAAAGTTAGTAACAGCAAGTCAAAAGTTAATAGCATGTCAGCTGTGGAAGTTCAGGACCCAGATTTCCCCTCAATGATTAAGGATTTGCATATCAATCATTCAAACTGGAGAAGCAATTATTGAATGTGGCCAAGACTTTGACCCCCTTGGCTAATAGTAAAAATAGGTGGAGGAAGGAAAACGTGAGTGGAATGTACTGGTGCTGGTTACATGAGATTAACACACATGACACACTTGGCTGTTACAGCTTCAAGATATTAAATGACAGAGATAAAGTGGAGATGCTTAGAAAGAAAGGAGTATGTTATAACTATATGTCTGGTCAACATTTGGCAAGATTTTGTACTATAAGAGATGGGTGCACAGTGATGACCAAGGATTCTTAGAACTAATAATATCCTTGGTGATGACGAATAACAAGGTATGTGACATGTGGCACCATCCACTGCTACAAAAGGCGCAAATAGATGGCAGTATGTATTCCGACACTTAATGATAAGTCTAAAGTAATGTAGATGGATAGCTCAGTATATCATTTATTTGGTTTTTCATGTTGATATGATTTATGTGGTTGTGGAGCATTGTCGGGAACACTATTTGCAAGATGTTGGAGTTTGTATGTTTGCAGGTTGAACAAAATAAAGTTACTATGTGCAGCAGCGAGTTCATTGGTCCTACCTGGCCCGCCTAGCAGTATATATATATATATATATATATATATATATATATATATATATATATATATATATATTAGTAGTAGTAGTAAAAGTAGTAGTAATGATATTGTTAATAGAGATAAGGAAAACGAAACTTTTTTTTCGATAACGATATGGCAACGCATAAAGCGATGCGACGACAAGCGATCCGTGAAGCTACTCTAGAGGAAATAACGATGCAGCGTTGATACAATAGGTGATAACGATGCTGCAACCGTTGAGTTAGAGAATCTTATCCTTGTCTGCGACGTGGCTCTTCTCCACTAAAGCCTCATTTGAAGTGTGAGGGACAAGGCAGAATAATAACCTTACACCACTCTCTCTCGTACACGGACTCACCCTTAGCACAGACCCGCCATACGCCATTCTTCAAACACCGGCAGGAAGTGTTCGCTCCTCACCCCTCAGAGGACACTTATTACTGCCAGTCTCTGGTACATGGCGCACAGCGTGTCCTGACACACAGACTCGCTCTTAGCACTGACCCGCCACACGCCATTCTTCAAATACCGGCATGAAGTGTTTCCTCCTCACCCCTGAGAGGACACCTTATACTGCCGGTGTCTGGTGCATGGCGCACAGCCTGCCCTGACACGCAGACTCGCAAGTAACACAGACCCACCACACGTCATTCTTCAAACACCGGCATGAAGTTTACCCTCCTCACCCCTGAGAGGACACCTATTACTTCCAGTGTCTGGTGCATGGCGCACAGCGTGACCTGACACCTATGAAGACTCGCCCGTAGCACAGACCCACCACACGCCATTCTACCAACACCGGCATGAAGTGTGTGTGCCCTCCTCACCCCTGAGACGACACCTTCTATTGCCAGTGTATGGTGCTTGGCGCACAGCGTGCCCTGACACACAGACTCGCACGCAGCAAAGACCCAACACACGCCATTCTTCAAACACCGTCTTGAGGTGGTGTGCCCTCCTCACCCCTGAGAGGACACCTCCTCCTACTGCCAGTGTCTGGTGTATGGCGCACAGCTTGCCCTCACAAATAGCAAGATGTTCAGGTCGATAGACTACAGCGATGTGGCTATGAGCGTTAGTGTTGCAGCGGTCAGTAGTACGGCGATAGCGATGTAAGGATCTTATCCCAGTTCGCCATGTATCTCTTCTCTCCTAAGGCGTTCAGTTCAGGCGTGCGGAACGCGGCGGACAAGCTTACTCGCTCTCTCACTCCTACACGGACTCGCCATGAGCACAAGCCATTCTTCAAACAACATATTGAGGTGTGCCTTCAGCCCTAATCAGCACGGTAGACGATATCGATGTGTGATAGCGTTGTTGCAATATGCAATAGAGGTAAGCGACACACGATAGCGTTCGGCAATAGGCGTATAGTGAAGCGGTGGTAGCGTTTCTGAATCCTATCCTATTTCGGGACGTGTCATTTCTCCGAGAATTGTCCGAATCCAGGTGTGCGGGTCGCGGCGAGGCAACGTTCCACACTCTCACACGGACTCGCCTTGAGCACAGATCCGCCACACGCCATTCTTCAAACACCGGCATGAAGTGTGCCCTCCTCACCCCTGAGAGGACACCTCCTACTGCCAGTGTCTAGTGCATGGCGCACAGCGTGCCCTCACACATGGCGAGCTGTTCAGCCCGGTGCCACCATAATCAAGGAAACCGTACGCACCATTCACTAGACAATAGAAGGAGCCCTTATCTCCCCTTAAGGATCCCCTCTTGTGGCCCAATCTGATGAATGGTAGTCCGTATTTCCTGACTTCTGACAACATCTTGCCTAGTGCAAGGTATGGAAGTTGACGACTCTGAGCTGAGCTGGAGACCGTAAAGGGAAGAAGAACCTGCTGCGAGGCATCTCTGTTGGCCTGGAGCAGGAAGCCGTCTTCTTCTCCAGTACGTCTCCCAAGGCCACCACTACCCGAAACAAATTATCTTGGAACTTAATTTGGTTTCGAATACAAAATCGTGAATCATAAACCGAAAAATGATTCAGGTTGACGTGAAAGGAAATAATAGCTGATCATTTATAAGAGGAGAAAGAAGGGGTTTTTGAGTCTCACGAAAGTTTCTTGGCTTAAAATGGATGATTGCACATATACCAACTTCTTCTTCTGCAGCTGCTCCCATGTTCATATGGGGTCGCTGTTCCTCGCTAGTCTTGTCCACAAGGCCCGGTCCCCAATATCCTCTTCCCTCAATCCTCTCTCCCTCAGGTCTTCTCCGTTGCACTGTTTCTCACTTTATTCCTCCTTGTCACCCCAAGCATCCACCTTAACATTCTCATCTCAGCAACCTCCAACTTACTCTCTTGTGCTCTCTTTATTGGCGACGTTTCCTCACCATACAACATTGCTGGTCTTACAACTGATTTAAACACTTTCCCCTTTACTCTTGCACTAATTTTTCGGTCACATAGCACTCCACTTGTTCTTTTCCAATTCTTCCAGCCCGATTGGATACGTTGACTAATCTCTACATCGAAGCTGCCATCCGCTGCTATGTGAGAGCCAAAGTATCTAAACTCCTTGGCCCCTTTAACTTTTAATCTTGCATCCATACCTCACTCTCCTGCCGACCATTAAAATTCAGATACTCCGTCTTCTCCCTGCTAATTCTCAAACCTCTCTCCTCCAATGCTCTTCTACATCTCTCCAACTTTCTCTAAACACCATCTCTACTTTCATCCACCAAAACTATGTCATCTGCGAACAACATGGTCCACGGTGTCTCTTCCTTTATATTTTGGACACTGTCATCCATGAGTAGGTTTAACAGGTATGGGCTCAGAGAAGATCCTTGGTGCAGACCCACTCTCACGCCGAACTCTTCCGTTGTTCCCACACTGCTCCTTACCCTCGTCCTTGAGCCTTCGTACATGTCCTGGATCACCCTCAGATACTTCTCAGACGCTCCTTTCCTTCTCATAATAGCCCAAACTTCTTGTCGTGGCACTCTATCATACGCTTTTTCCAAATCAATGAAGATAAGGTGTAACTCTCTTTCATTTTCTCCATACTTCTCCAACAGTTGCCTTAGCGGAAAGATTGCATCTGTAGTACTTCTCCCCGGCATAAATCCAAATTGATCGTCTCCCACCAGTGTTTCTCCCCTTACTCTTTATCTCAATTATTCTTTCGTACAGTTTCATTGTATGCGACATTAATTTAATCCCTCTGTAATTCTTACAGTCTTGTACGTCTCCTTCTTCTTTGTATATTTGAACCACATCGCTGCATCTCCATGCATCTGGGATTTTCTCCTTCTCATAGATCTTATTTAGTAACCAGCATAACCACCCAATCCCTGCTTCTTCTAAACTCTTCCACACCTCTACAGGTATGTTATCCGGCCCTGTTGCCTTGCCGTCGTTCATCCCTCTTAATACTTGTTTAA
Source organism: Callinectes sapidus (assembly GCA_020233015.1). Taxonomy (NCBI): domain Eukaryota; kingdom Metazoa; phylum Arthropoda; class Malacostraca; order Decapoda; family Portunidae; genus Callinectes; species Callinectes sapidus. The sequence continues at coordinate 153,697 of JAHFWG010000247.1, read as the reverse complement.
CTTTCTCCATTGAAATTGCTGTTGTTCTACTGTCATTTGATTCCCCTTCGTCCATCCCTGCTCTTGGGTTTTCCTCATTCAAAAGTGTCTTGAAATATTCCTTCCATCGCTCTTTTATTTCATTGTCATCAACAAGAACTCTCCCTTCCTTATTTTTAACCTGTTTGATATGCGTAAAATTCTTTGTTGACTTCTCCCTCTCTCTGGCTAGTGCAAATATCTTTTTCTCTCCTTCCCTTGTTTCTAATTTAGCGTACATATCTTCCCTTGCTCTAGCTTTCGCTTGTGCTACTGCAATCTTCGCTTCTTTATTTGCTTCCCTGTAGGCTCTTTCTGTTTCTTCATTTCCCATTCTGTCATATGTTTTTTTTGCCTCCTTCTTTTCCTTAACTTTTTCTCTCAACTCATTATTCCACCACCAAGTTTCCTTATCTTGTCGGGGGTCCTTGCCTGATGTTTTCCCAAATAATTCTTCTCCTATCCCAATTATGTCCTTGCTGTTTGTTGTCCACCATGTGTGTGGATCCTCAGTTTCTTCCATCTTGTCCAGCACTTTATTTTTAAACTCCGCTTTTAATTGTTCATCCTTTAACCTCCACCATTTAATTTTTGATGCCCGTTTTTGTCTGCCCTTTCTTTCTTCTTTCATCTCATAGTCTCTCATCACTCTCGCCATTGATAACCTTAAAATTCTTTATTTCCTTCAGGTTATTTTTCTTTCACATTAAAAAATCGATCTGACTTTTCCTTCCTCCACTGCAATATGTCCAAATCTGATTTTCCTGTTTCTTATAGAAAGTATTCAAGATTGCCATGTCGTAAGCCACTGCAAAATCCGCCACCTTTTCACCTTCTTCATTCCTCTCTCCCACACCCCATGCATTCTCTCAATAACATTTATATTTCTTCCCACATGGCCATTCAGATCACCCCCATGGAAGATTCTCTTTTCATCTCCCATCCCTGTAATTTGCTCATCCATCTGTTCCCAAAAATCCTCTTTTTCCTCAATACTACAGCCGACTTGAGGTGCGTAAACACTGATGATGTTAAGTTTGTCTTTTCCATACATTAGCTTAATATTCATTACTCTGTCACTGCACCTGTTTACCTTCACAATATGCTTCTTCCACTCAGCATCCAATACCACTCCCACACCTCCTCTTCCTTCCTCGTTTGCTCCACTGTAGAAGAGCTTGTAACCTTCTCCCAGATCTCTGGCCTTGTTTCCAAGCCATCTAGTCTCCTGGACACAAAGGATGTTAATTTTTCTCCTCTTCATCACATCCGCTACTTCTCTACTCCTTCCCGTCATGCTCCCCACATTTAAGGAACCAACTCTTTGGGCTATCTTCTTTAGCCGTACCCGCCCCGGACACGGTAGCCTTCTCTCACTTATCGCAGCAGCTAGGAGAGGCTCCTGCGCGTCGCATACACGGGACGCCCTAGCTGCATTCTCATACTCTTGACTCCATGGTTTTGGCACAAGTTTTTATAGCTGGATGCCCTTCCTACCGCTAACCCTCCCCATTTATCCGGAATTAGGACCGGCATTGAGTTGAGCTGGCTTCCTCCCCCAGTTGCTGGGTTAAAAAAGGAATAAGGTTAATTTCACGAAAAAAGTTCCTTTTCACCTAAAAAGTGAATTTTTCGATGATTTTCTGCTTATTTCATTGCTTTCATAAAAAATAAACAAAAAACACTGAATATTGCGATCATATAATTTTTCTGTAAATAAATCATAAATGACGTCTTTTTCAACGTTTTTAGGAGTATTAACGCCATTTTAAACAAAACCCTCTTTTACAAAAATAATATAAACAATTTGAAGAAAGAAGAAAATTCTGCCTAAAAAGTGACTTTTTCAATGTTTTTTTCTTATTTTCATTTGTTGGTGGAATAAAATATTTTTTTTTCTCGATAATATTTTTTTTCTCTAAAATTGCACAAATTACCTTTTTTTATGCTTTTATTCTTATTTTACGATAATATTTTTTTTTCTCTCTAAAGCTGCATAAATGACCCTTTTTTCAATGTTTTTCGGAGATTTACAACTTTTCAAGGAAAACCATCTCTTTTACGAAAAAAAATATGATTTTACACCAAAAGTCATTTTTAATAATTTTCTATTGATTTCAATGTTTTGATTAAAAACAAGGAAATAAACACTATATACATTTTCTTTCTCTGAAACTGTACAAAGTACCCATTTTTAACTTTTTTGGAAGTTTAAAAATTTTTCGTAGAAAACAACTTTTACTTGTTACAATATACTTTTTTTTATCTAAAATTTCATAAATTAGGTTTTTTTTCAGTTTTTAAGAGTATTAACGGCATTTTACACAAAACCCCCTTTTACAAGTATAACATATCCGATTTGAATTATCCATTTTTCAACGTTTTTAAGAGTTTTACAATATTTTTATGACATACATCTTCCCTTACCAAAGAAAGTATGTTTTTACTTTCAAAAGTGAGTTTTTCACTAATTTTCTTTTAATTTTCATGTTTTAATTAAAAAACATGAACAGTACGCTATAGCGTATTGTTTTTCTCTTTAAAGTTACATAAAATACCCTATTTAAAACTTTTTATTGGTTTTAACAACATTTTGAAGAAAATCCTTTTTTAATGTTACATTCAATGTAATACAAGCCATTTCAAAGAAAAAATATATATTTCTTCTAGAAAAAGGATTTTTCAGTGCTTTTTCGTTTCATTTCCATGTTTTGATTGAAAATGAAGGAAAAAGCAAGGAGTATATTAAGTTTTTATTGCAATTAATATTTTTCTCTCAAAATTGCATTAATTATCCCCTTTTCAGCGTTTTTAGGAGAATTAACTTCTTATCTTAGAGAGACCATCTTTTATTTAGTTCAGAAAAAAGGAATATATGCAATTTCACGAAAAAAAAGTTCCTTTTCACCGAAAAAGTGAATTTTTCAAAAATTTTCTGCTTATTTCATTGATTTCATAAAAAAATAAAAAATAAAACACTAAATATTACGACAATATACTTTTTCCGAAAAACAGTATAAATGACGTGTTTATCAACGTTTTTGGGAGTATTAACGCCATTTTAAACAAAACCCCCTTTTACAAGTATAATATATGCAATTTGAATAAAGAAGAAAATTCTGCCTAAAAGTGACTTTTTCAAGGTTTTTTTTCTTATTTTCTTTTGTTGGTGGAAGAAAACCAAAAAAAATACATTCTTTTTCTCGACAATATTATTTTTCTCTAAAATTGCAAAAATTATCTATTTCTATGCTTTTATCCTTATTTTACGAATATATATATTTTTTTCTAAAACTGCATCAATGACCGTTTTTTCAATGTTTTTCGGAGATTTACAACTTTTCAAGGAAAACCATCTCTTTTACGAAAAAAAATATGATTTTACACCAAAATTCATTTTTTAATAATTTTCTAATCATTTCAATGTTTTCATTAAAAACAAGAAAAAAAAACACTATATACATTTTCTTTCTCTGACACTGTACAAAGTAACAATTTTTTACCTTTTCGGACGTTTAAAAATATTTTTTAGGGAACAACTCTTTCATGTTATAATATACGTTTTTTATCCAAAATTTCATAAATTAGGTTTTTTCAGTTTTTAAGAGTATTAACGGGATTTTACGCAAAACCCCCTTTTACAAATATAACATATGCGATTTGAATTATCCATTTTTCAACGTTTTTAAGGGTTATACAATATTTTTATGACAAATCCATCTTCCCTTAGGAAAAAAAGTATGTTTTTACCTCCAAAATGAGTTTTTCAGTAATTTTCTTTGAATTTCTATGTTTAATTAAAAACATGAACAATACGCTATAACGTATTGTTTTCCTCTTTAAATTTGCAGAAACTACCCTATTTAAACCTTTTTAATGGTTTTAACAACGTTTTGAATAAAATCCGTTATTAATGTTACATTATATGTAATACAAGCCATTTCAAGGAAAAAAATATATATTTCTTTTAGAAAAAGGATTTTTCAGTGTTTTTTCTTAAAAAAAAAAAAAAACGTTGGAAAAAGTATGATTTATGCAAATTCAGAGAAAAAAATATTGTCGTAAAAAACAATTAATTTTTTGCTTTTCTGCTATCAACCAATGAAAATGACATGGAAAAACATTAAAAAAGTCACTTTTCAGGCTGAATTGTGTTTCTTAATTCAAATTGTCTATGTAATACTTGCAAAAGGGGTTTCGTGTAAAATGCCGTTAATACTCCTAAAAACGTTTAAAAAACACGTAATTTTTAAAATTTTAGATAAAAAAAGGATATTGTAACATGAAAAAATTTTTTTCTACACGTTTTTAAACGTTCAAAAATGGGTACTTTGTACAGTTTCAGAGAAAGAAAATGCATATAGTGTTTATTTTCTTGTTTTTTATCAAAACATTGAAATCAATAGAAATTTATTAAAAAATTACTTTTCGTGTAAAATCTTTTTTTTTTTTTTTTTTTTTCGTAAAAAAGAGGGTTTTCCTTGAAAAGTTGTAAATCTCCGTCAAACATTGAAAAAAGGGTCATTTATGCAGTTTTAGAGAAAAAAAAAGTATTGTCGTAAAAGGATAAAAATGAGTAATTTGTGCAATTTTAGAGAAAAAAATATATTGTCGAATAAAAGAATGTATTTTTTGCTTTTCTTCCACCAACAGATGAAAATAAGATAAAAACATTGAAAAAGTAACTTTTTAGGCAAAATTTTATTCTTATTCCAAATTGCCTATATTAAACTTGTAAAAGGTGGTTTTGTGTAAAATGCCGTTAATACTCCTAAAAACGTTGAAAAACACGTCATTTATGAAATTTTTGAGAAAAAAATATATTGTGGCAATATTCATTGTTTTTTGTTTATTTTCTATGAAAACAATGAAATAAGCAGAAAATCATCGAAAAATTCACTTTTTCAAGAAAAAGGAACTTCTTTCATGAAATGGCATATATTCCTTTTTTCTTCACTAAAAGAGATGGTCTTTCTTAGATAAGATGTCAATTCTCCTAAAAATGCTGAAAAAGGGATAGTTTATGCAATTTTGAGAGAAAAAAATGAATTGCAATAAAATGTCAATATATTTCTTGGTTTTTCCTTCATTTTAGATCAAAACATGGAAATGAAAAGAAAAACACTGCGAAATTCTTTTTCTAAAAGAAATATATTTGTTTTCCTTGAAATTGCTTATATTATATTTTATGTAATAGTGTATTGTTCTTGTTTTTAATTAAAACATTGAAAATGAAAGATAATTACTGAAAAAACTCAGTTTTGGAGGTAAAAACATCCATTTCTTATCTAAAAGAAGAGGGTTTTGTCATTAAAATATTGTAAAACCTCTAAAAACGTTGAAAATGGATGCTTTATGCACTCTTAGAGTAAATATGTGTCTTCGTATAAGAAGGGTTAAAAATCTTAAAAGGGTAATTTTATGCAATTTTATAGAAAAAATATGTATATTGTCGTAAAAAATGTTTTTTCGCTTTTTTTACATCAGGAATGAATTTGCCTTGAAAAACACTGAAAAAATCACTTTTTAGGCTCATTTTTTTCTTTTTTTAAATTGCATATATTATTCTTGAAAAAGAGGGGTTTTGTCTAAAATGCTGTTGATACTCCTAAAAGCAGCGAAAAAGGCGTATATATTTATGAAATTTTACAGAAAAAACTATATTATCGTAACATTCATTATTTTCCCCTTTTTTTACTTGTTTTCCATGGAAACATGGAAATAAGTAAAAAAAATTATAGAAAAATTAACTTTTAAAGTGAAGTTTTTCATAAAATAGTACATATAGTTCATATTTCTTTTAACTAAAACAGAGTGTTTTTTTCTTCAAAATGTTGTTAAAATGTCCAAAACGGTTAAAATTTGAGAGTTTATATACTTTCAGAGAAAAAAATTGTATAAAGTGTTTTTTTATTGTTATTAATCAAAATTGAAATAGAAAATCATTGATTTGGAGTAAAATTATCCTTTACTTCTAAAAGAGAGCGGCTTCATTGAAAAAATACATTCTTTTTCTCGACAATATTTTTTTTCTCTAAAATTGCACAAATTACAAGATTACAAAATTATGCTTTTATCCTTATTTTACGATAATATATATTTTTCTCTAAAACTGCATAAATGACCCTTTTTTTTCAATGTTTTTCGGAGATTTACAACTTTTCAAGGAAAACCATCTCTTTTACGAAAAAAAATATATTTTTTTACACCAAAAGTCATTTTTAATAATTTTCTATTGATTTCAGTGTTTTGATTAAAAACAAAAAAGTAAATAGTATATACATTTTCTTTCTCTGAAACTGTACAAAGTACCCATTTTTAACGTTTTTGAACGTCTAAAAATATTTAGTAGAAAACAACTTTTTCATGTTACAATATACTTTTTTTTTTTTTATCTAAAATTTCTCATATTAAGTTTTTTTTTCAGTTTTTAAGAGTATTAACGGCATTTTACACAAAATCTCTTTAACAAGTATAACATATGCGATTTGAATTATCCATTTTTTTACGTTTTTAAGGGTTTTACAACATTTTTATGACAAATCCATCTTCCCTTAGAAGAAAAAGTAAGTTTTTACCTCCAAAAGTGAGTTTTTCAGTAATTTTCTTTGAATTTCCATGTTTTAAATAAAAACATGAACAATACGCTATAGCGTATTGTTCATGTTTTTATTTAAAACATGGAAATTTTCTCTTTAAAGTTACATAATATACCCTATTTAAACTTTTTTTCTGGTTTTAACAACATTTTGAAGAAAATTCCTTTTTAATGTTACATTAAATGTAATACAAGCTATTTCAAGGGAAAAAATATATATATTTCTTTTAGAAAAAAGATTTTTCAGCGTTTTTTTCTTTTCATTTCCATGTCTTGATTAATAATGAAAGAAAAAGCAAGAAATATATTAACTTTTTATTGCAAATCATTTTTTTCTCTCAAAATTGCATAATTTATCCCGTTTCCAGCGTGTTTAGGAGAATTAGCATCTTATCTTAGAAAGACCATCTTTTATTTAGTTCAGAAAGAAGGAATATGTGCCATTTCACCAAAAAAGTTCCTTTTCACCTAAAAAGTGAATTTTTCGATGATTTTCTGCTTATTTCATTATTTTCATCAAAAAATAAACAAAAAACACTGAATATTGCGACAATATACTTTTTCTGAAAAAAATCATAAATGACGTGTTTCTCAAAGTTTTTAGGAGTATTAACGCCATTTTAAACAAAACCCCGTTTTATAAGTATAATGTATGCAATTTCAAAAAAGAGAAAAATTCTGCCTAAAAAAAGACTTTTTAAATGTTTTTTTTTCTTATTTTCATTTGTTGGTGGATGAAAAAAAAATACATTCTTTTTCTCGGCAATATATTTTTTTCTCTAAAACTGCACAAATTACCTATTTTTATGGTTTTATCCTTATTTTGCGATAATATATATATTCTTTCTTAAACTGCATAAATGAGCCTTTTTTCAACGTTTTTCGAAGATTTACAACTTTTCAAGGAAAACCATCTGTTTTACGAAAAAAATATGATTTTACACCAAAAGTAATTTTTTAATAATTTAATATTGATTTCAATGTTTTGATTAAAAACAAGAATATAAACACTATATATATTTTCTTTCTCAGAAACTGTACAAATTACGCATTTTTTACCTTTTTGGACGTTGAAAAATATTTTGTAGAAAGCAGCTTTTTCATGTTACAATATACTTTTTTTTTATCGAAAATTTCATGTTAGGTTTTTTATGTTTTTAAGAGTATTACCGACATTTTACACAAAACCCCCTTGTACAAGTATAACGTATTCGATTTGAATTATCCATTTTTCAACGATTTTAAGGGTTTTACAATATTTTTATGACAAAACCATCTTCCCTTAGAAAAAAGTATGTTTTTAACTCCAAATGTGAGTTTTTCAGAAATTTTCTTTGAATTTCCATGTTTTAATTAAAAACATAAACAATACGCTATTGCTTATTGTTTTTCTCTTTAAAGTTACATAAACTTCCCTATTTAAACCTTTTTATTGGTTTTAACAACATTTTGAAGAAAATCCCTTTTTAATGTTACATTAAATGTAATACAAGCCATTACAAGGAAAAAATATATATATTTCTTTTAGAAAAAAGGATTTTTCAGTGTTTTTTCTTTCATTTCCATGTTTTCATTGAAAATGAAGGAAAAAGCAAGAAATATGTTAACTTTTTATTGCAAATAATTTTTTTCTCTGAAAATTGCATAAACTATCTCCTTTCCAGCGTTTTTAGGAAAATTTACACCTTATCATAGAAAGAACATCTTTTATTTAGTTCAGAAAAAAGGAATATATGACATTTTACGAAAAAAGTTCCTTTTCACTGAAAAAGTGAATTTTTCGATGAATTTCTGCTTATTTCATTGTTTTCTTGAAAAAATAAACAAAAAACACTGAATATTGCGACAATATACTTTTCTGAAAAAAGTCATAAATGACGTGTTTTTCAACGTTTTTAGGAGTATTAACGCCATTTTAAACAAAACCCCCTTTTTAAAAGTATAATATGTGCAATTTGAAGAAAGAAGAAAATTCTGCCTAAAAAGTGACTTTTTCGATGTTTTTTTCTTATTTTCATTTGCTGGTGGTAGAAAACCAAAAAAATACATTCTTTTTCTCGAGAATATATTTTTTTCTGTAAAATTGCACAAATTACCTATTTTTATGCTCTAATCCTTATTTTACGATAATATATATATATACATATATATATATATATATTTTTTCCCTCCTTTCAATGTTTTTCGGAGATTTACAACTTTTCAAGGAAAACCACATCTTTTACGAAAAAAATATGATTTTACACCAAAAGTCATTTTTAATAATTTTCTATTGATTTCCATGTTTTGATTAAAAACAAGAAAATAAACAATATATACATTTTCTTTCTCTGAAACTGTACAAAGTACCCATTTTTAACCTTTTTGGACGTTTAAAAATATTTTGTAGAAAAAATTTCTTGTTACAATATACTTTTTTATCTAAAATTTCATAAATTACTTTTTTTTCAGTTTTTAAGAGAATTAACGGCATTTTACACAAAACCCCCTTTTAGAAGTATAACATATGCGATTTCAATTATCCATTTTTTAACGTTTTTAACGATTTTACAATATTTTTATGATAAATCCATCTTCCCTTAGAAAAAAAGTATGTTTTTATATCCAAAAGTGAGTCTTTCAGTAATTTTCTTTGAATTTCCATGTTTTAATTAAAAACATGAACAATACGCTATAGCGTATTGTTTTTTTCTTTAAAGTTACATAAACTACCCTATTTAAACCTTTTTATTGGTTTTACCAACATTTTAAGGAACATCTCTTTTTAATGTTACATTAAATGTAATACAAGCCATTTCCAGGGAAAAATATATATATATTTCTTTTAGAAAAAGGATTTTTTAGTGTTTTTTTCTTTTCATTTCCATGTTTTGATTGAAAATGAAAGAAAAAGCAAAAAATATATTAACTTTTTATTGCAATTCATATTTTTCTTTCAAAATTGCATAAAGTATCGCCTTTCCAGCGTTTTTAGGAGAATTAACATCTTATCTTAGAAAGACCATCTTTTATTTAGTTCAGAAAAAAGAAATAAGGTTCTTCTTCTTCTTTTTCTTCTTCTGCAGCTGCTCTCATGTTCATATGGGGTAACTATTCCTCTCTAGTATTCTCCACAAGACCCGGTCCCCAATATCCTGTTCCCTCAATCCTCTCTCCCTCAGGTCTTCTCCGATGCAATCCTTCCACCTTTTCTTTGGTCTGCCACGTTGCTTTCTTCCCTCCACTTCCATATCA
>JAHFWG010000247.1:114211-133612 GCA_020233015.1 Callinectes sapidus | reverse complement strand
CATAAAATTTAATACAAGCCATTTCAATGAAAAAAATATATATTTCTTTTAGAAAAAGGAGCTTTCAGTGTTTTTTCTTTACATTTGAATGTTTTGATTGAATATGAAGGAAAAAGCAAGAAATATATTAACTTTTTATTGCAATTCACTTTTTTTTCTCTCAAAATTGCATATATTATCCTCTTTTCAGCGATTTTAGGAGAATTACCATCTCATCTAAGAAAGACCATCTTTTTTTTAGTTAAGAAGAAAGGAATAATTGCCTTTTCACGGAAAAGTTCCCTTGCACCGGAAAAGTAGATATTTTGATGATTTTCTGCTTATTTCATTGTTTTCATAAAAAAATAAACAAAAAACAATAAATATTGCGACAATATATTTTTTTTCTAAAAAATATCATAAATGACGTGTTTTTCAACGTTTGTAGGAGTATTAACTGCATTTTACACAAAACCTTCTTTCACAAGTATAAAATATGCAATTTGTATAAACACAAAATTTCTACCTAAAAAGTTACTTTTTCAAGGTTTTTATCTTATTTTCATTTGTTGGTGGAAGAAAACAAAAAAATACATTCTTTCTTCCGACAATATTTCTTTTCTCTAAAATTGCACAAACTGCCCACTTTTATGTTTTTATCCTTATTTTACGAGAATATTTTTTTCTCTAAAACTCCATAGATGACCCTTTTTTCAATGTTTTTCAGAGATTTAGAAAAAAAGTATGTTTTTACACCCAAAAGTGAATTTTTCAGTAATATTCTTGCAATTTTCATGTTTTATTATAAACAAAACCAATACACTATATATTTTTTTTTGCTTTAAAATTACATAAACTACCCAATTGATACCTTTCTATTGGTTTTAACAACATTTTGAAGAAAATCCCTTTTTCATGTTACATAAAATTAAATACAAGCCATTTCAATGAAAAAAAATATATATTTCTTTCAGAAAAAGGAATTTTCAGTGTTTTTTCTTTACATTTCAATGTTTTGATGGAATATGAAGGAAAAAGCATGAAATATATTAAATTTTTATTAGAATTCATTTTTTTTCTCTCAAAATTGCTTATATTATCCTCTTTTCAGCGATTTTAGGAGAATTACCATCTCATCTGTGAAAGACCATCTTTTTTTTAGTTAAGAAGAAAAGAATAAATGCCTTTTCACGGAAAAGTTCCCTTTCACCGGAAAAGTAGATATTTTGATGATTTTCTGCTTATTTCATTGTTTTCATAAAAAAATAAACAAAAAACAATGAATATTGCGACAATATATTTTTTCTAAAAAATTTCATAAATGACGTGTTTTTCAACGTTTTTAGGAGTATTTACGGTATTTTACACAAAACCCCCTTTACATGTATAATATATGCAATTTGTGTAAAGAAAAAATTTTTGCCTTAAAAGTGACTTTTTCAATGTTTGCATCTTATTTTTATTTGTTGGTGGAAGAATACCAAAAAATACATTCTTTTTTGCGACAATATTTCTTTTCTCTAAAAATGCACAAACTACCCATTTTTTTTATCATTATTTTATGATAATATATGTTTTTCTTTAAAACTACATAAATGACTCTTTTTTCTATGTTTTTTAGAGATTTTGAAAAAAAAGTATGTTTTTACATCCAACAGTAAGTTTTTCAGTAATTTTCTTTTAATTTTCATGTTTTAATTAAAAACAATACCAATACACTATATATTTTTTTCTCTTTATAGTTACATAAACTACACTAGTTAAACCTTTTTATTGGTTTTAAAAACATTTTGAAGAAAATTCGTTTTTCATGTTACATAAAATGTAATACAAGCCATTTCAATGAAAAAAAAATATATTTCTTAAAAAAAAAGGATTTTTCAGTGCATTTTTTTCCATTTCCGTGTTTTGATTAAAAATGAAGGAAAAAGCAGAAAATATATTAAATTTTTATTGCAATTCATTTTTTTTCTCTCAAAATTGCATAAATTATCTTTTTTTCAGCGTTTTGAATAGAATAAACATCTCATCTAAGAAAGACCTTTTTTTTTTTAGTTAAGAAGAAAGGAATATATGCTATTTCTCGAAAAAAGACCCTTTTCACTGGAAAAGTAGATTTTTCGATGATTTTCTGCTTATTTCATTGTTTTCATAAAAAATCAACAAAAACAATGAATACTGCGAAAATATACTTTTTCCTCAAAAATTTCATAAATGACGTGTTTTTCAACGTTATTAGGAGTATTGACGGCATTTTACAAAAAAACCCATTTTACAAGTATTTTATATGCAATTTGTATAAAGACATAATTTCTGCCTAAAAAGTGAATTTTTCAATGTTTTTATCTAATTTCTTTTGTTGGTGGAAGAAAACCAAAAAAAAAACATCCTTTTTTTCGACAATATTTCTTTTCTGTAAAATTGCACAAACTACACATTTTTATGTTTTAATCCTTGTTTTACGATAAATTTTTTTTTTCTCTAAAATAGCATAAATGACCCTTTTTTCAATGTTTTTCAGAGTTTTAGAAAAAAGTATATTTTTACATCCAAAGGTGAGTTTTTCAGTAATTTTCTTTTAATTTTCATGTTTTAATTAAAAACAACACCAATACACTTAATATTTTGCTCTCTTTAAAGATACATAAACTACTCTATTTAAATCTTTTTTATTAGTTTTAACATCATTTTGAAGAAAATCCCTTTTTTATGCCACATAAAATGTAATACAAGCCATTTCAAAGAAAACAATATGTATTTCTTTTAGAAAAGGGATTTTTCTTTTTTTTTTTCTTTACATTTCCATGTTTTGATTGAAAATGAAGGAAAAAAGCAAAAAATATATTAACTTTTTATTGCAATTCATTTTTTTTCTCTCAAAATTGCATAAATTATCCACTTTTCATCGTTTTTAGGAGAATTAACATCTCATCTAAGAAAGACTATCTTTTTTTAGTTAAGAAGAAAGGAATATATGCCATTTCACGAAAAAAGTTCTTTTTCACCGGAAAAGTAAATTTTTCGCTGATTTTCTGCTTATTTCATTGTTTTCATAAAAAATAAACAAGAAACAAGGAATATTGTGTTAATATACATTTTTTCTCAAAATTTTCTCAATTTTTCTCAATTTTTCTCAATTTTTTCTCAATTTTTCTCAAAGTTTTTCAACGTTTTTAGGAGAATTAACTGCATTTTACACAAAACCCCCTTTTTCATATATAACATTTGCAATTTGTATAAAGACAAATGTTCTCTCTAAAAAAGTAACCTTTTCAATGTTTTTATCTTATTTTCATTTGTTGTTGGAAGAAAACCAAGAAATACAGTCTTTTTTTGCGAAAAAAAATTTTTTCTCTAAAATTGCACAAACTAGCCATTTTTATGTTTTTATCCTTATTTTACGATAATATATTTTTTTTCATTATAAATGCATAAATGACCCTTTTTTCAATATTTTTCAGAGATTTAGAAAAGAAGTATATATATTTTTTCTCTTTAAAGTTACATAAACTACCCTATTTAAACCTTTTTATTAGTTTTAACAACATTTTAAAGAAAATCCCTTTTTCATGTTACATCTAGAAAAAGATATTTTTTACAAAATGTTGTTAAACCCAGTGAAAAGGTTAAAATGGGGTAGTTTATGTAGCTTCAAAGAGAGAGAAAAAAAAAAATATATATATAGTGTATTGTTCTTGTTTTTAATTAAAACATTGAAATTGAAAGATAAATACTTAAAAACTCAGTTTTGGAGGTAAAAACATCAATATCTTATCTAAAAGAAGAGGGTTTTGTCATTAAAATATTATAAAACCTCTAAAAACGTTAAAAATGGATTATTTATTCGCTCTTAGAGTAAATATGTGTCGTCGTATAAGAAGGGTTAAAAATCTTAAAATTTAGAGAAAAAATATACATATTGTTGTAAAAAATGTTTTTTTGCTTTTTTTATATCAGGAATGAATTTACCCTGAAATACACTTAAAAAATCACTTTTTAGGCTCATTTTTTTCCTTTTTTAAATTGCATATATTATTTTTGAAAAAAGGGGGTTTTGTCTAAAATGCTGTTGATACTCCTAAAAACAGCGAAAAAGGCGAATTTATGAAATTTTACAGAAAAAAACTATATTATCGTAACATTAATTATTTTCCTTTTTTTTACTTGTTTTCCATGAAAACATGGAAAAAAGTAAAAAAAAAATTGTAGAAAAATTCACTTTTCAAGTGAAGTTTTTTATAAAATGGTATATATAACATATTTCTTTTAACTAAAACAAAGTGTTTTTTTTTTTAATATTATTAATACTCTAAAAACGATGAAAAAGAGGTAATTTATGCAATTTTGAAGAAAAAAAAATGTACTGCCGTAAAATTTAAGTGTATTTTTCCTTTACTTTCAATGAAAACATGGATAGAAAAAGAGAATCATAGAAAATTTCGACATGAATTTGTTTTTTCTCTGAAATGGCATACTTTTAATTCAAAATTTAAGAGATTTTTCCTCAAAATATTGTTAAAACTCCTAAAAAGGTTAAAAAGGGATAGAAAATATACTTGTTTTGGTTAAATTGGATATATTACAATTATATTTATGTGAAAAAGAGGGTTTTCGTTAAGATATTGTTAATACTCTGAAAAACTTTGAAACATGGGTAATTTATGGAATTTTAAGGAAATAAAATGTACTGCAATAAAAACTATATTGATTTCTTGATTTTTCCTTCCTTTTTAATGAAAACATGGAAATTGAAATAGAAACATTTAAATTAACCCTTTTTTGTAACAGGAAAAAGGTTTTTTCTTCAAAATATTGTTAAAACGTCCAAAACTGTTAAAATTTGATAGTTTATATACTTTCAGAGAAAAAAATTGAATAAAATGTGTGTTTTTTTTTAATAAATATAGAAATAGAAAATCATTGGTTTGGAGTAAAATCATCCTTTTTTTCTAAAAAAGAGCAGCTTCCTTGAAAAGATTTTAATCTACAAAAAAACGTTGGAAAAAGGATGATTTATGAAGTTTTAGAGAAAAAAAATATTGTCGTAAAAAACAATTAATTTTTTGCTTTTTTTTCTATCAACCGATGGAAATAACATGGAAAAAATTAAAAATGTAACTTTTCAGGCAGAATTGTTTTTCTTAATTCAAATTGCAAAACGTTTAAAAAACACGTAATTTCTGAAATTTTAGATAAAAAAGGATATTGTAACATGAAAAAGTTTTTTCCTACATGTTTTTAAACGTTCAAATATGGGTACTTTATATAGTTTCAGGGAAAGAAAATGTATATAGTGCTTATTTTCTTGTTTATAATAAAAACATTGAAATCAATAGAAAATTATTAAAAGATGACTTTTCGTGTAAAATAATGTTTTTTTCGTAAAAGAGAGGGTTTTTCTTTAAAAGTTGTAAATTTCCGTGAAACATTAAAAAAAAAGTGTCATTTATGCAGTTTTAGAGAAAAAAAACTATTGTCGTAAAATAAGGATAAAAACATAAAAATGGGTAATTTGTGCAATTTTAGAAAAAAATATATATTATCGAACAAAACAACGTATTTTTTTCTTTTTTTTCACCAACAGAGGAAAATAAGATAAAAACATAAAAAGTCACTTTTTAGGGAGAATTTTTTTCTTTATTCAAATAGCCTATATTACACTTGTAAAAAGAGGTTTTGTGTAAAATGCCGTTCATACTCCTAAAAACGTTGAAAACCACGTCATTTATGAAATTTTTGAGAAAAGAGTATATTGTCGCAAAATTTATTGTTTTTTTGTTTATTTTTTTATGAAAACAATGAAATAAGCAAAAAATTATCGAAAATTCTACTTTTGCTGTGAAAAGGAACTTTTTTCGTGTAAAGGCATAGAGTCCTTTCTTCTTAACTAAAAAAAAAGATGTTTTTTCTTAGATGAGTTGTTATTTCTCCTAAAAATGCTGAAATGGGATAATTTTTGTCATTTTTAGAGAAAAAAAAGAACTGCAATAGAAAGTTAATATATTTCTTGCTTTTTCCTTCATTTTATAACAGAACATGGAAATGTAAAGAAAAAAACAGTGAAAAATCCTTTTTCTAATAAATTTTTTTTTCTTCATTGAAATGGCTTTTACTACATTTTATGTAACATAAAAAAGGGATTTTTTTTTTCAAAATAATGGTAAAACCGATAAAAGGTTTAAATAGAATAGTTTATGTAACTTTAAAGAGAAAAAAATATATAGTGTATTGGTCTTGTTTTTAATTAAAACATGAAATTTAAAATAAAATTACTGAAAAACTCACTTTTGGATGTAAAAACAATTTTTTTTCTAAATCTCAGAAAAACATTGAAAAAATTGTCGTTTATACAGTTTTAGAAAAAAATATATATTATCGTAAAATAAGGATAAAAACATAAAAATGGGTAGTTTGTGCATTTTTAGAGAAAAGAAATATTGTCGCAGAAAAGAATGTATTTTTTGGTTTTCTTCCACCAACAAATGAAAATAAGATAAAAACATTGAAATAGTTACTTCTTAGGCAGAAACTTTGTCTTTATACAAATTGCATATATAATATTTTAAAAGGAGGTTTTCTGTAAAATGCCGTTAATACTTTTAAAAACGTTGAAAAACACGTCATTTATGAAATTTTTGACAAAAAAGTATATTGTCGCAATATTCGTTGTTTTTTTTGGTTATTTTTTTCATTAAAACAATGAAATAAGAAGAAAGTTATCAAAAAATTTACTTTTGCGGTGAAAAGGAACTTTTTTCCTTAAATGGCACATATTCCTTTCTACTTAACTATAAAAAAGATGGTATTTCTTAGATGAGATGTTAATTCTCCTAAAAGCACTGAAAAGGGGATAATTTATGCAATTTTGAGAGAAAAAAATGAATTGCAATTAAAAGTTAATATATTTCTTGCTTTTTTTCATTTTAGATCAAAACATGGAAATGTAAAGAAAAAATAGTGAAAAATATTTTTTCTAAAAAATATATATATATTTTTTTTTCATTGAAATGGCTTGTATTACATTTTTTGTAACATAAAAAAGGGATTTTCTTTAAAATGTTAGTAAAACCGATAAAAAGGTTTAAATAGGTTAGTTTATGTAACTTTAAAGAGAAAAAAAATTTATAGTGGATTGGTCTTATTTTTATTTAAAACATGAAAATTAAAAGAAAATGATTGAAAAACTCAATTTGAGATGTAAACACATATTTTTTTTCTAAATCTCTGAAAAAAATTGAAAACAATGGTCATTTATGCAGTTTTAGAGAAAAAAGTATATTATCGTAAAATAAGGATAAAAACATAAAAATAAATAGTTTGTGCAATTTTTGAGAAAAGAAATATTGTCGCAAAAAAATGTATTTGTTGGTTTTCTTCCACCAACAAATGAAAATAAAATAAAAACATTGAAAAAGTCACTTTTTAGGCAGAAATTTTTTCTTTAAACAAATTGCATTTACTATACTTGTAAAGTGGGTTTTGTGTAAAATGCCATTAATACTCCTAAAAACGTTGAAAAACACGTCATTTATGAAATTTTAGAAAAAAAAGTATATTGTCGCAAAATTCTTTTTTTTTTTATGAAAACAATGAAATAAGCAGAAAATCATCAAAAAATCTACTTCTTCGGTAAAAAGGAATTTTTTTTCTGTAATGGCATATATTCCTCTCTTCTAAACTAAAAAAAGATGGTCTTTCTTAGATAAGATGTTAATTCTCCTAAAAACGATGGAAAGGGGATAATTAATGCAATTTTGAGAGAAAAAAATGAATTGCAATAAAAAGTTAATATATTTCTTGGTTTTTCCTTCATTTTCAATCAAAACATGGAAATGTAAAGAAAAAACACTGAAAAATCCTTTTTCCAAAAGAAATATAAATTTTTTTTCATTGAAATGGCTTGTATTACATTTTATGTAACATGAAAAAGGAATTTTCTTCAAAATGTTTTTAAAACCAATAAAAAGGTATAACTAGTGTAGTTTATGTAATTTTAAAGAGAAAAAAATATATAGTGTATTGGTCTTGTGTTTAATTAAAACATGAAAATTAAAATAAAAAACATACTTTTTTTCTAAATCTCTGAAAAACATTGAAAAAAGGGTCATTATGCTGTTTTAGAGAAAAAAAATGTGTAGTTTGTACAATGTTAGAGAAAGAAAATATTGTCGCAAAATAGAATGTATTTTTTGGTTTTCTTCCAATAACACATAAAAAAAAAGAAAAAAACAAAAAAAGTCACTTTTTAGGCAGAAAATTTGTCTTTATAGAAATTGCTAATATTATACATGTAAAAGGGGGCTTTGTGTAAAATACCGTTATTACTTCTAAAAACGTTGATAAACACGTCATTTATTAAATTTTGAGAAAAAAGTATATTTTCGCAATATTCATTTTTTTTGTTTATTTTTTTATGAAAACAATGAACTAAGCAGAAAATCATCAAAAAATCTACTTTCTCGGTAAAAATGAATTTTTTTCGTGGCATATATTCTTTTCATCTTAACTAAAAAAAATATGGTCTTTCTTAGATGAGATGTTATTTCTCCTAAAAACGCTGAAAAGGGGATAATTCATGCAATTTTGAGAGAAAAAAAAATTGCAATAAAAAGTTAATATATTTCTTGTTTTTTCCTTCATTTTCAATCAAAACATGGAAATGTAAAGAAAAAAACAGTGAAAAATCCTTTTTCTAAAAGAAATAAATATATAAATTATTGAAATTGCTTGTGTTATATTTTATGTAACATAAAAAAAAGGAATTTTCTTCAAAATGTTGTTAAAAACAATAAAAAGGTGTAAATAGAATAGTTTATGAAACTTCAATGAGAAAAAATATATAGTGTATTGGTCTTGTTTTTAATTAAAACATAAAAATTGAAAAAAAATTATTGAAAACTCAATTTTGTATGTTAAAACATACTTTTTTTTTAAATCTCAGAAAAACATTAAAAAAAGCGTCATTTATGCAGTTTTAGAGGAAAATTTTTTCATCGTAAAATAAGGATAAAAAAATAAAAATAGGTGCTTTGTGCAATTTAAGAGAAAATAAATATTTTCGAAAAAAAGAATATATTTTTTGGTTTTCTTCCACCAACAAATGAAAATAAGATAAAAACATTGAAAAAGTCACTTTTTAGGCAGAAATTTTGTCTTTATACAAATTGCATACATTATACTTGTAAAAAGAAGTTTTGTGTAAAATGCCGTTAATAAACCTAAAAACGTTGAAAAACACGTCATTTATGAAATTTTTCAGAAAAAATATATTGTTGCAATATTCATTGTTTTTTCTTTAATTTTTATTAAAACAAAGAAATAAGCAGAAAATATATAGTGTATTGGTCTTGTTTTTAATTAAAGAGAAAAGAAATATTGTCGGAAAAAAAATGTGTTTTTTGGTTTTCTTCCACCAACAAATGAAAATAAGATAAAAACATTGAAAAAGTCACTTTTTAGGCAGAGATTTTGTCTTTACACAAATTGCATATACTATACATGTAACAGGGGGTTTTGTGTAAAATACCGTTAATATAAAAATAAAAAAATAATAAAAAACGTTGAGAAAAACGTCATTTATGAAATTTTTGAGAAAAAAGTATATTGTCGCAATATTCATTGTTTTTTGTTAATTTTTATGAAACAAATGAAATAGGCAGGAAATCATCGAAAAATCTACTTTTGCGCTAAAAAAGAACTTTTTTCGTGTAATTGCATATATTCCTTTCTTCTTAACTAAAAAAAAAAGAGCTGGGCTTTCTTAGCTGAGATGTAAATTCTCCTAAAAACGCTGAAAAGGGGATAATTTATGCAATTTTGAGAGAAAAAATGAATTGCAATAAAAAGTTAATATATTTCTTGCTTTTTCCTTCATTTTCAATCAAAACATGGAAATGTAAAGAAAGAACACTGAAAAATCCTTTTTCTAAAACAAATATATATATTTTTTATTAAAATGGCATGTATTACATTTTATGTAACATAAGAAAACGATTTTCTTTTCAAAAATTTTCAACGTTTTTAGGAGTATTAACGGTATTTTACACAAACCCCCCTTTTACAAGTATAATATATGCAATTTATATCAAGACAAAATTTCTGCTTAAAAACTTGCTTTTTCAATGTTTTTATCTTATTTTCATTTGTTGGTGGAAGAAAACAAAAAAATACATTTTTTTTCCGGCAATATTTCTTTCCTCAAAAATTGCACAAACTACCCAATTTTATGTTTTATCCTTATTTTACGATAAAAAATTTTTCTCGAAAACTGCTTAAAAGACCCTTTTTTCAATGTTTTTCAGAGATTTAGAAAAAGGTATGTTTTTACATCAAAAAGTGAGTTTTTTTAATAATTTTCTATTAATTTTCATGTTTTAATTAAAACAAGACCAATACACTATATATTTTTTTCTCTTTAAATATACATAAACGATCCTATTTACACATTTTTATTGGTTTTAAC
Source organism: Callinectes sapidus (assembly GCA_020233015.1). Classification (NCBI taxonomy): domain Eukaryota; kingdom Metazoa; phylum Arthropoda; class Malacostraca; order Decapoda; family Portunidae; genus Callinectes; species Callinectes sapidus. Next base: position 123,171 of record JAHFWG010000247.1, on the reverse strand, counting down.
AACATTTTGAAAAAATAACTTTTTTTATGTTACATAAAATGTAATACAAGCCATTTCAATGAAAAAAATGTATATTTCTTTTAGAAAAAGCATTTTTCAGTGTTTTTTCTTTATATTTCCATGATTTGGTTAAAAATGAAGAAAAAAGCAAGACATATATTAACTCTTTATTGCAATTCATTTTTTTCTCTCAAAATTGCATAAATTATCCCCTTTTCAACGTTTTTAGGAGAATTAACATCTCATGTAAGAAAGACAATCTTTTTTTTAGTTAAGAAGAAAGGAGTAAATGCCATTTCTCGAAAAAATTTCCTTTTCACCGAAAAACTTGATTTTTCGATGATTTTCTGCTTATTTCATTGTTTTTATCAAAAAATAACAAAAAACAATAAATATTGTGACAATATACTATTTTCTCAAAAATTTCATAAATAACCTGTTTTTCAACGTTTTCAGAAGTATTAACGGCATTTTACAGAAAACCCACTTTTACCAGTATAATATTAGCAATTTGTATAAAAACAAAATTTCTGCCTAAAAAGTGACTTTTTCAATGTTTTTATCTTATTTTCATTTGTTGGTGGAAGAAAATCAAAAAATACATTCTTTTTTGCGACAATATTTCTTTTCTCTAAAATTGCACAAACTACCCATTTTTATGTTTTTATCCTTATTTTACGATAATATATTTTTTCTCTAAAACTGCATACATGACCCTTTTTTCAATGTTTTTCAGTTATTTAGAAAAAAAAGTATGTTTTTACATCCAAGAGTGAGTTTTCAATCATTTTTTTTTTATTTTCATGTTTTAATTAAAAACAAGAACAATATATTATATATATTTTTTCTCTTTGAAGTTCCATAAACTTTTTTTAAATTGGTTTTAACAACTTTTTGAAAAAAATTCCTTTTTCATGTTACATAAAATGTAACCATTTCAATTAAAAAAAATATATATTTCTTTTAGAAAAAAAAATTTTCAGTGTTTTTTCTTTATATTTCTATGTTTTGATTGAAAATGAAGGAAAAAGCAAGAAATATATTAACTTTTTATTGCAATTCTTTTTTTTCTCTCAAAATTGCATAAATTTTCCAATTTTCAGCGTTATTAGGAGAATTAACATCTCATCTAGGAAAGACCAGCTTTTTTTTAGTTATGAAGAAAGGAATATATGCCATTTCACGAAAAAAGCTCGTTTTCACCGGAAAAGTAGATTTTTCGATGATTTTCTACTTAATTTATTGTTTCATAAAAAAAAAAAAAAATGAATATTACAACGACATAATTTTTTCTCAGAAATTTCATAAATTACGTGTTTTTCAACGTTTTTAGGAGTATTAACGGCATTTTACAAAAAAACCTATTACAAGTATAATATATGCAATTTGTATCAAGACAAATTTTCTGCATAAAATGTGACTTTTTCAATGTTTTTATATTATTTTTACTTGTTTGTGGAAGAAAACAAAAAAAAAAAACATTCTTTTTTGCGGCAATATTTTTCAATATTTTTTTTTAATTTTTATATTTTAATTAAAAACAAGACCAATACACTGTATATTTTTTTTCTCCCTGAAGTTTCATAAACTATTCTATTTACACCTTTTTATCGTTTTTAAACACATTTTGAAAAAAATCCCTTTTTTATGTTTAATATAATGTAATACAAGCCATTTCAATGAAAAAAATATATATATTTCATTTAGAAAAAGGATTTTTCACTGTTTTTTTTTCTTTACATTTCCATGTTTTGATTGAAAATGAAAGAAAAAGAAATATATTACATTTTTATTACAATTTATTTTTTTTCTTAAAATTGCATAAATTATCCCCTTTTCAGCGTTTTTAGGAGAATTAACATCTCATCTAAGAAATCTTATCTTTTTTAGTTAAGAAGAAAGGAATATATGCCATTTAACGAAAAAAGTTCCTTTTTACCGCAAAAGTAGATTTTTCGATGATTTTCTGCTTATTTCATTGTTTTCACAAAAAGTAAACAAAAAACAATGAATATTGCGACAATACAAGTATACTTTTTTTCTCAAAAATTTAATAAATGACGTGTTTTCAACGTTTTTAAGAATATTAACGGTATTTTACATAAAACCCCCTATTACAGTTATAGTATATGTAATTTGTATAAAGTCAAAATTTCTGCCTAAAAAGTTAATTTTTCAATGTCTTTATCTTATTTTCACATTCACATTCTTTTTTCCGACAATATTTCTATTTTCTAAAATTGCACAAGCTACCCATTTTTATGTTTTTATCATTATTTTACGATAATATATTTTTTCTCTAAAACAGCATAATGACCCTTTTTTGAATGTTTTTCAGATATTTAGAAAAAAAGTATGTTTTTTTCATTTAGCTTTCATGTTTTAATAAAAAACAAGACCACTACACTATATATTTTTTTCTCTTTAAAGTTACATAAACTACCCTATTTAAACCTTTTTATTGGTTTTAACAACATTTTAAAGAAAATCCCTTTTTCATGTTACATGAAATGTAACACAAGCAATTTCAATAAAAAATATATATATTTCTTTTAGAAAAGGATTTTTCAGTGTTTTATTTTTACATTTCCATGTTTTGATTGAAAATGAAGGATAAAGCAAGAAATATATTAAATTTTTATTGCAATTAATTTTTTATCTCTCAAAATTGCATAAATTATCTTCTTTTCAGCTTTTTTAGGAGAATTAACATCTTATCTAAGAAACACAATCTTTTTTTTAGTTAAGAAGAAAGGAATATATGCCATTACACGTAAGAAGTTCCTTTTTACCGGAATGGTAGATTTTTCGGTGATTTTCTGCTTATTTCATTGTTTTCATAAAAAAAATAAACAAAAAACAATGAATATTGCGACAATATACTTTTTTCTCAAAAATTTTATATATGACATGTTTTTCAATGTTTTTAGAAATAATAACGGTATTTTACATAAAAACTCCTTTTACAAGTATAGGATATGCAATTTGTATAAATACAAAATTTCTGCCTAAAAAGTGACTTTTTCAATGTTTTTATCTTTTTATTTGTTGGTGGAAGAAAACCAAAAAATATATTTTTTTCCGACAATATTTCTTTTCTCTAAAATTGTACAAACTATCCATTTTTATGTTTTTATCATTATTTTACGATAATATTTTTTTTTCTCTAAAACTGCATAATGACCCTTTTTTCGATTTTTTTTCAGATATTTAGAAAAAAGTATGTTTTTACATCCAAAAGTGAGTTTTTCAGTAATCTTCTTTTAATTTTTATGTTTTAATTAAAAACAAGACAAATACACTATATATTTTTTTCTCCTTAAAGTTACATAGACTACCCTATTTAAACCTTTTTATTAGTTTTAACAACATTTTGAAGAAAATCCTTTTTTCATGTTACATAAAATGTAACACAAACCATTTCAATAAAAAAAATATATATTTCTTTTAGAAAAAGGATTTTTTCAGTGTTTTATCTTTACATTTCCATGTTTTGATTGGAAATGAAGGATAAAGCAAGAAATATATTAAATTTTTATTGCAATTAATTTTTTACCTCTCAAAATTGCATAAATTATCTTCTTTTCAGCGTTTTTAGGAGAATTAACATCTTATCTAAGAAATACAATCTTTTTTTTAGTTAAGAAAAAAGGAATATATGCCATTACACGTAAGAAGTTCCTTTTTACCGGAATGGTAGATTTTTCGGTGATTTTCTGCTTATTTCTTTGTTTTCATAAAAAAAAAAAAATAAAAAAAACAATGAATATTGCGACAATATACTTTTTTCTCAAAAATTTTATATATGACGTGTTTTTCAATGTTTTTAGAAATAATAACGGTATTTTACATAAAAACTCCTTTTACAAGTATAAGATATGCAATTTGTATAAATACAAAATTTCTGCCTAAAACGTGACTTTTTCAATGTTTTTATCTTTTTATTTGTTGGTTTAAGAAAACCAAAAAATATATTTTTTTCCAACAATATTTCTTTTCTCTAAAATTGCACAAACTACCCATTTTTATGTTTTTATCATTATTTTACGATAATATATTTTTTTTTCTCTAAAACTGCATAATGACCCTTTTTTCGATTTTTTTTCAGATATTTAGAAAAAAGTATGTTTTTACATCCAAAATTGAGTTTTTCAGTAATCTTCTTTTAATTTTTATGTTTTAATTAAAAACAAGACAAATACACTATATATTTTTTTCTCTTTAAAGTTACATAGACTACACTATTTAAACCTTTTTATTAGTTTTAACAACATTTTGAAGAAAATCCTTTTTTCATGTTACATAAAATGTAACACAAGCCATTTCAATAAAAAAAATGTATATTTCTTTTAGAAAAAGGATTTTTTCAGTGTTTTATCTTTACATTTCCGTTTTGATTGAAAATGAAGGATAAAGCATGAAATATATTAAATTTTTATTGCAAATAATTTTTTATCTCTCAAAATTGTATAAATTATCTGGTTTTCAGCATTTTTAGGAGAATTAACATCTTATCTAAGAAAGGCCATCTTTTTTTAGTTAAGAAGAAAGGAATATATAGGCAATTTGAATTAAGAAAAACAATTCTGCTTGAAAAGTTACTTTTTAAAAAAATTTTCATGTAATTTTCATCGGTTGATAGAAGAAAAGCAAAAAAATAATTGGTTTTTACTACAATATTTTTTTCTCTAAAACTTCATAAATCATCCTTTTTCCAACGTTTTTTTGGAGATTAAAAAGTTTTCAAGGAAGCTGCTCTCTTTTAGAAAAAAAGGATGATTTTACTCCAAATCAATGATTTTCTATTTCTATTATTATTAAAAAAGAAAAGAAAAAACACTTTATACAATTTTTTTCTCTGAAAGTATATAAACTATCAAATTTTAACCGTTTTGGACGTTTTAACAACATTGTGAAGAAAAAACCTTTTTTCATGTTACAAAAAAGGGATAATTTAAATTTTTCTATTTTAATTTCCATGTTTTGATTGAGAAGGAAGGAAAAATCAAGAAATCCATGTAGTTTTTATTGCAGTACATTTTCTTTCCTTAAAATTCCATAAATTACCCTTGTTTCAACGTTTTTCAGAGTGTTAACATTTAAAAAAAAAAAACTCTTTTTCATATAAATATAATTGTAATATATGCAATTTACCCAAAACAAGTGTATTTTTTTCCTATTTTAACCTTTTTAAGAGTTTTAACAATATTTTGAGGAAAATATCTTTTTAATTTAAATGAAAAGTATGCCATTTCAAAGAAAAAACAAATTTGTCAAAATTTTCTGTTTTTCTTTTTCTATCCATGTTTTCATTGAAAGTGAAAGAAAAAGACACTTAAATTTTATTGCAGTACTTTTGCATTTGCATTGCATTGCATTGCATTGCATTTTTTGCATATTGCAGTTTTTTTCATCGAAATTGCATAAACTACCTCTTTTTCATCATTTTTAAGAATATTAACATTATTTCAAAGAAAAACACTCTGTTTTAAATAAAAGAAATGTGTTATATATACCATTTTATGAAAAACTTCACTTCAAAAGTAAATTTTTCTACATTTTTTTTTTACTTATTTCCAAGTTTTCATGGAAAACAAGTAAGAGAAAAATAAAAATAATGAATGTTACGATAATATAATTTTTTTTCTGTAAAATTTCATAAATACGCCTTTTTCGCTGGTTTTAGGAGTATCAACAGATTATTAGACAAACCCCCCCCCCCCTCTTTTCAAGAATAATAGATGCAATTTAAAAAGGAAAAAAAGAAACCTAAAAAGTGATTATTTCAGTGTTTTTTTAGGGTAAATTCATTCCTGATGTAAAAAAAGCAAAAGAACTTTTTTTTTCGACAATACATATATTTTTTCTCTAAAATTGCATAAACTTACCCTTTTAAGATTTTTAACCCTTCTTATACGACGACACATATTTACTCTAAGAGCGCATAAATCATCCATTTTCAACGTTTTTAGAGGTTTTACAATATATTATTGACAAAACCCTCTTGTTTTAGATAAGAAAAGGATGTTTTTACCTCCAAAACTGAGTTTTTTCAGTAATTATCTTTCAATTTCAATGTTTTAATTAAAAACAAGAACAATGCACTATATATATATTTTTTTTCTCTTTAAAGTTACATAAACTACCCTATTTTAACCTTTTCACTGGTTTTAACAACATTTTGAAGAAAATCTCTTTTTCTTGTTACATAGAATGTGATACAAGCAATTTCAAGGAAAACAAATATATTTGTATTAGAAAAAGGATTTTTCTGTGTTTTTCTTTTCATTTCCATGTTTTGGTCGAAAATGAAGGAAAAACCAAGAAATATATTGACTTTTTATTGCAATTAATTTTTTTCTCTAAAAATGCATAAATTATCCCCTTTACAGCGTTTTTAGGAGAATTGACATCTTATCTAAGAAAGACCATCTTTTTTAGTGAAGAAAAAAGGAATATATGCCATTTCACGAAAAAAGTTCCTTTTCACCGAAAAATTGAATTTTTCTAAGATTTTCTGCTTATTTCGTTGTTTTCATCATAAATAAACAAAAAACAATGAATATTGCGACGATATACTTTATTCTCAAAAATTTCATAAATGACGTAATTTTCAACGTTTTTAAGAGTATTAACGGCATTTTACACAAAACCCCCTTATAAAAGTGTAATATAGGGAATTTGAATAAAGAATAAAATTCTCCCTTAAAAGTGACTTTTTCTATTGTTTTTATCTTATTTTCATCTGTTGTTGGAAGAAAAGCAAAAAAATACATTCTTTTGTTCAACAATATATTTTTTTTCTCTAAAATTGTCCAAATTACCCATTTTTATGTTTTTTTCCTTAATTTAAGACAACACCTTTTTTTCTCTGTAAAACTGCATAAATGACTTTTTTCAATGTTTGACGGAGATTTACTACTTTTCAAGAAAACCCTCACTTTTACGAATAAAATATGATTTTAAACGAAAAACCATTTTTTAATAATTTTTTATTGATTTCAATGTTTTGAAAAACATGAAAATAAACACTATATACATTTTCTTTCTCTGAAACTGTAGAAAGTACCCATTTTTGAACGTTTAAAAACGTGTAGAAACATACTTTTTCATGTTACAATATCATTTTTTATCTGTAATTTCAGAAATTACGTGTTTTTTAAACGTTTTTAGGAATATTAACGGAATTTTACACGAAACCCCCTTTTAGAAGTATTACATAGGCAATTTGAATTTTTTTAATGTTTTCCATGTTATTTTCGTTGGTTGATAGAAGAAAAGCAAAAAATTAATTGTTTTTACGACAATATTTTTTTCTCTAAAAACAGCATAAATCATCCTTTTTCCAACGTTTTTTTAGAGATTAAAAACTTTTCAAGGAAGTCGCTCTCTTTTAGAAAAAAGGATGATTATACTCCAAATCAATGATTTTCTATTTCTATTTTGATTAAAAACAAGAGAAAAATTATATATATATAAATTATCAAATTTTAACCGTTTTGGACGTTTTAACAATATTTTGAAGAAAAAACCTTTTTTATATTACAAAAAAGGGATATTTTAAATGTTTCTATTCTAATTTCCACGTTTTGAAAAACATGTAGTTTTCATTGCAGTACAATTTCTTTCTTAAAATTCCACAAATTATCCGTGTCTCAACGTTTAAAAAACAGGTAATTTCTGAAATTTTAGATAAAAAAAGGATATTGTAACATGAAAAAGTTTTTTTCTACATGTTTTTAAACGTTAAAAAATGGGTACTTTATATAGTTTCAGAGAAAGAAAAAGATATATAGTGCTTATATTCTTGTTTTTAATCAAAACATTGAAATCAATAGAAAATTATTAAAAGATGACTTTTCGTGTAAAATCATATATTTTTTTCGTAAAAGAGAGGGTGTTCCTTTAAAAGTTGTAAATCACCGTCAAACATTAAAAAAAAGTGTCATTTATGCAGTTTTAGAGAAAAAAAAGTATTGTCGTTAAATAAGGATAAAAACATAAAAATGGGTAATTTGTGCAATTTTAAAGAAAAAAATATATTATCGAAAAAAACAATGTATTTTTTGCTTTTCTTCCACCAACAGATGAAAATAAGATAAGAACATATAAAAAGTCACTTTTTAGGCAGAATTTTTTTTCTTTATTCAAATTGCCTATATTACACTTGTAAAATAGGGTTTTGTGTAAAATGCCGTTCATACTCCTAAAAACGTTGAAAAACACGTCATTTATGAAATTTTTGAGAAAAAAGAATATTGTCGCAAAATTCATTGTTTTTTGTTTATTTTTTATGAAAACAATGAAATAAGCAAAAAATAATCGAAAATTCTACTTTTGCTGTGAAAAGGAACTTTTTTCGTGTAATGGCATATAGTCCTTTCTTCTTAGCTAAAAAAAAAGATGGTTTTTCTTAGATGAGATGTTATTTCTCCAAAAAATCTGAAAAGGGGATAATTTATGCAATTTTTAGAGAAAAAGAGAACACCAATAGAAAGTTAATATATTTCTTGCTTTTTCTTTCATTTTATATCAGAACATGGAAATGTAAAGTAAAAAACAGTGGAAAATCCTTTTTCTAATAGAATTTTTTTTTTTTCATTAAAATGGCTTGTACTACATTTTATGTAACATAAAAAAGGGATTTTTTTTCAAAATGTTGGTAAAACCGATAAAAAGGTTTAAATAGGATAGTTTATGTAACTTTTAAGAGAAAAAAATATATAGTGTATTGGTCTTGTTTTTAATTAAAACATGAAAATTAAAAGAAAATTACTGATAAACTCACTTTTGGAAGTAAAAACATAATTTTTTTCTAAATCTCTGAGAAACATAGAAAAAATTGTCATTTATACAGTTTTAGAAAAAAAATATATTATCGTAAAATAAGGATAAAAACATAAAAATGGGTAGTTTGTGCATTTTTAGAGAAAAGAAATAATGTCGCAGAAAAGAATGTA
>JAHFWG010000247.1:73240-87029 GCA_020233015.1 Callinectes sapidus | reverse complement strand
TGCTTCACGTAAGTTTTTTTGTGGTTTGAGTGCATTATCACCATACTATGTCGAATTCTAAGGATTTGACTAGTGAGACAGTTGCTCAGATTGTTGGTCTTAAGGTGGCAGGCCAATCAATAACTGAAATCTGCCGGCTTACTGGTGTGGGGCGTACTAGTGTTAAGAAGTACTCACGTCTGTTTCGTGAGGGTGGCAGTGACAAACTCCCAAAGAAGAAACCTCGCCCTGGCCGTCCACGAAAGATCTCCAAACGTGCTACAAACATTTTAAAACGAACCGTAGAGGCCACAGCTTCGACCACAGCAAGGAAGTTGAAAGAAGAAAATGCTGGGGCCTTCCAAGAGGTGTCTGTACGAACAGTGTCACGTCGCTTGTATGAGTTAGGCTACAAGAGTCACAAGCCTACTAAGAAGCCTTTCCTTAGCAAGAAAAAAAACGTCATTTATGAAATTTGTAAGAAAGAAATATATTGTCGCAATATTCATTGTTTTTTGTCTATTTTTATGAAACAAATGAAATAGGCAGGAAATCATCGAAAAATCTACTTTTGCGCTAAAAAAGAACTTTTTTCGTGTAATTGCATATATTCCTTTCTTCTTAAATAAAAAAAAAAGCTGGGCTTTCTTAGATAATATGTTAATTCTCCTAAAAACGCTAAAAAGCGGATAATTTATGCAATTTTGAGAGAAAAAAAATGAATTGCAAAAAAATGTTAATATATTTCTTGCTTTTTCCTTTCTTTTCAATCAAAACATGGAAATCTAAAGAAAAAAAACACTGAAAAATCCTTTTTCTAAAACAAATATATATATTTTTTTATTGAAATGGCTTGTATTACATTTTATGTAACATGAAAAACGATTTTCTTCTCAAAAATGACCCTTTTTTCAAAGTTTTTCAGATATTTAGAAAAAGTATGTTTTTACATCCAAAAGTGAGCTTTTTAGTAATTTTCAATTAATTTTCATGTTTTAATTATAAACAAGACCAATACACTATATATTTTTTCTCTCTTTATATATACATAAACGATCCTATTTAAACATATTTATTGGTTTTAACAACATTTTGAAGAAAATCCCTTTTTTTACGTTACATAAAATGTAATACAAGGAATTTCAATGATAAAAATATTTATTTCTTTTAGAAAAAGGATTTTTCACTGTTCTTTTTTCTTTACATTTCCATGTTTTGATTGAAAATGAAGGAAAAAGCAAGAAATATATTAACTTTTTATTGCAATTTATTTTTTTTCTCTCAAAATTGCACGAATTATCCCCTTTTCAGCGTTTTTAGGAGAAAAAACACCTCATCTAAGAAAGACCATATTTTTTTAGTTAAGATGAAAAGAATATATGCCACGAAAAAATTTCATTTTTACCGAGAAAGTAGATTTTTCGATGTTATTCTGCTTAGTTCATTGTTTTCATAAAAAATAAACAAAAAACAATGAATATTGTGAAAATATACTTTTTTCTCAAAAATTTCATAAATGACGTGTTTTCAACGTTTTTAGAAGTATTTACGGTATTTTACACAAAACCCCCTTTGACAAGTAAAATATTAGCAATTTCAATAAAGACAAATTTTCTGTCTAAAAAGTGACTTTTTTATGTTCATATCTTATTTTCATTTGTTGGTGGAAGAAAATAAAAAAAATACATTCTTTTTTGCGACAATATATTTTTTTCTCTAAAATTGCACTCCCTACCCATTTTTATTTTTTTTATCATTATTTTAGGAAAATATTTTTTTAATTCAAAACTGCATAAATGACCCTTTTTTCAATGTTTTACAGAAATTTAGAAGAAAAGTATGTTTTTACATCCAAATGTGAGTTTTTCAGTTATTTTCTTTTAATTTTCATGTTTCAATTAAAAACAAGACCAATACGCTATATATATTTTTCTCTTTAAAATTACATAAACTACCCTATTTAAACATTTTTATTGGCTTTAACAACATTTTGAAGAAAATCTCTTTTTCGTGTTACATAAAATAAAATACAAGCCATTGCAATGAAAAATATATATATTTCTTTTAGAAAAAGGATTTTCACTGTTTTTTCTTTACATTTCCATGTTTTGATTAAAAATGAAGGAAAAAGCAAGAAATATATTAACTTTTTATTGCAAATTATTTTTTTTTCTCTCAAAATTGCATAAATTATCCCCTTTTCAGTGTTTTTAGGAGAATTAACATCTCATCTAAGAAACACCATATTTTTTTTTAGTTAAGAAAGGAGTATAATGTCATTTCACGAAAAAAGTTCCATTTCACCGAAAAAGTAGATTTTTCGATAATTGCTTATTTCATTGTTTTCATAAAAAATAAACAAAAAACAATGAATATTGCGACAATATACTTTTTTCTCAAAAATTTAATAAATGACGTGTTTTTCAACGTTTTTAGGAATATTAACGGTATTTTACACAAAACCCCCTTCTACAAGTATAGTATATGCAATTTGTATAAGGACAAAATTTCTGCCTAAAAAATGACTTTTTCTATGTTTTTATCTTATTTTCATTTGTTGGTGGAACCAAGAAATACATATTTTTCCGACAATATTTCTTTTCTCTAAAATTGCACAAACTACCCATTTTTATGTTTTCATCATTATTTTACAATAATAATTTTTTTCTCTAAAACCGCATAATGACCCTTTTTTCAATGTTTTTCAGAGATTTAGAAAAAAGTATGATTTTACATCCAAAAGTGAGTTTTTAAACTGTATTTTTCTTTTAATTTTCATGTTTTAATTAAAAACAAGACCAATACACTATATATTTTTTTCTCTTTAAAGTTATATAAACTACCCTATTTAAACATTTTTATTGGTTTTAACAACATTTTGAAGAAAATCCCTTTTTCATTTTACATAAAATGTAATAAAAGCCATTTCAATGAAAAAAATATATATTTCTTGTAGAAAAAGGATTTTTCAGTGTTTTTTTCTTTACATTTCCATGTTTTGATTGAAAATGAAGGAAAAAGCAAGAAACATATTAACTTTTTATTGCAATTCATTTTTTTTCTCTCAAAATTTAATAAATTATCCCCTTTTCAGCCTTTTTAGGAGAATTAACCCCTCTCTTCCGGGCGAGTCGGTGAAAAACACTCCGTTATCCCGGGGAGTTTTCTGGCCGCTCACCCGATTTCGCTCTATTTCGCTCTGTCCCTGTGCCTAAACTACCTAAGTTATGAACTTTTATTTTGTTCAGTACTCACCGCAAATCCTTCTTCTTCAAGTGGATACCTCATAGAGCTCTGTAGGTGGTCTGGTTGTGGAGTGAGGACTTGATGAGTAGAGTGATCTCCCGGGCGGAGAGCGATGATGTGTTTCGTGTGCGTTTGCCGGTCTTGACTTGCGCTAGCCTAGTCACCACCACACACTCACTCACTGTGCGCTTGTAGGCATCAACACTCGAGATGAAGTCCTAGGAGTGGAGGTAGATGGTACAGGGTGGATGGGTGTGGTGGGCAGTAATGGAGTGGAGATAGATGGTACAGGGTGGTGGGCGGCGAGTGAGAGGAACGCACCGATCCGAACGCAGGAAAACTTTTAGAGGCACGTCTTTCCTCCTTGAGAGCTCAGAGGTAACTGAGAGGCAGTGTGTCATCCCTTTGGGCGTGTATGTACCGCAGGGTAGCAAATGTTTGGCGCTAAACGCAAAAATACCGCAGATATAAGCGAGAGCGGGAATCCCCGCCACCCGGAAGCTAGGGGTTAACATCTCATCTAAGAAAGACCATCTTTTTTTTAGTTAAGATGAAAGGAATATATGCCATTTCACGAAAAAAGTTCCTTTACACCGATAAAGTAGATTTTTCGTTCATTTTCTGCTTATTTCATTGTTTTCATAAAAAAAATAAACAAAAAACAATGAATATTGCGACAATATACTTTTTTCTCAAAAATTTCATAAATGACTTGTTTTTCAACGTTTTTAGAAGTATTTCGGCATTTTACACAAAACCTCCTTTTACACGTATTATATTAGCAATTTGTATAAAGGCAATATTTCTGTCTAAAAAGTGACTTTTTAAATGTTTTTGTCTTATTTTCATTTGTTGATGAAAGAAAACAAAAAAAAAATACATTTATTTTTGCAACAATATTTCTTTTCTCTAAAACTGCACAAACTACCTATTTTTATGTTTTTTATCCTTATTTTACGACAATATATTTTTTTCTCTAAAACTGCATAAATGACCATTTTTTCTGTTTTTCAGATATTCACAAAAAAATATATTATTTACATCCAAAAGTGAGTTTTCAGTAATCTTTTTTTTTTATTTTCATGTTTTAATTGATAACAACACCAATACACTATATATATTTTTCACTTTACAGTTACATAAAAAACCCTATTTAAACCTTTTTATTGGTTTTAACAACATTTTTAAGAAAATATCTTTTTCATGTTACACAAAATGTAATACAAGCCATTTCAATAAAAAATATATATTTCTTTGAGAAAAAGGATTTTTCAGAGTTTTTTCTTTACATTTCCATGTTTTGATTGAAAATGAAGGAAAAAGCAAGAAATATAATATTTTTTTTATTGCAATTCATTTTTTTTTCTCTTAAAATTGCATCAGCGTTTTTAGGAGAATTAATATCTCATGTAAATAAGACTACCTTTTTTTTTAGTTAAGAAAGGAATATAATGTCATTTTACAAAAAAAGTTCCTTTTCACCGAAAAAGTAGATTTTTCGATGATTTTCTGCTTATTTCATTTTTTTCATAAAAAAAATAAACAAAAAACAACGAATATTACGACAATATACTTTTTTCTCAAAAATTTCATAATTGATGTGTTTTTCAACGTTTTTAGGAGTATTAACGGAATTTTACACAAAACCCCCTTTTACAAGTATAATATATGCAATTTGTATAAAGACAAAATTTCTCCCTAAAAAATGACTTTTTCAATGTTTTTATCTTATTTTCGTTTGTTGGTGGAAGAAAATCAAGAAATACATTATTTTTTGCGACAATATTTCTTTTCTCTAAAATTGCACAAACTACCTATTTTTATGTTTTTATCCTTATTTTACGATAATATATTTTTTTATCTAAAACTGCATAAATGACCATTTTTTTCAATGTCTTTCAGAGATTTAGAAAAAAAACTATGTTTTTACATCTCAAAGTGAGTTTTTCAATAATTTTCTTTTAATTTTCATGTTTTAATAAAAATCAGACCAATACACTATATTTTTTTTCTCTTTAAAGTCACATAAACTTACCTATTTGAATCTTTTTATCGGTTTTACCAACATTTTGAAGAAAATCCCTTTTTTATGTTACATAAAATGTAATACAATTCATTTCAATGAAAAAAATATATATTTCTTGTAGAAAAATGATTTATAAGTGTTTTTTTCTTTACATTTCCAAGTTTTTATCTAAAATGAAGGAAAAAGCAAGAAATATATATACTTTTTATTGCAATTCATTTTTTTCTCTCAAAATTGCATAAATTTTCCCCTCTTCAGCGTTTTTAGTAGAATTCAAATCTCATCTAAGAAAGCCCATCTTTTTTTAGTTATGAAGAATGGAATATATGCCGTTACACGAAAAAAGTTCCTTTTCACGGCAAAAGTAGATTTTTCGATTATTTTCTGCTTATTTCATTGTTTTCATAAAAAATAAACAAAAAAACAATGAATATTGCGACAATTTACTTTTTTTCAAAAATTTCATAAATGACGTGTTTTTCAACGTTTTTAGGAATATTAACGTTATTTTACACAAAACCCCCTTTAGAAGCATAGTATATGCAATTTGTATAAATAAAAATAAAATTTTTCCCTAAAAAGTGACTTTTTCAATGTTTTTATCTTATTTTCATTTGTTGGTGGAAGAAAACCAAAAAAATACATTCTATTTTCCGACAATATTTCTTTTCTCTAAAATTGCACAAACTACCTATTTTTTTGTTTTTATCATTATTTTACGATAATATACATTTTTTCTCTAAAACAGCATAATGACGCTTTTTTCAATGTTTTTCAGAGATTTAGAAAAAAGTATGTTCTTTTCTTTTAATTTTATTATTTTTATTAAAAAAAAACAATAACCTATATATTTTTTTCTCTTGAAAGTTACATAAACTACCCTATTTAAACCTTTTTATTGTTTTAAACAACATTTTGAAGAAAATCCCTTTTTCATGTTACATAAAATGTAATACAAGCCATTTCAATAAAAAAATATGTATATATCTTTTAAAAAAAGGACTTTCTAGTGTTTTTTCTTTACATTTCCATGTTTTGATTTTATATGTAGGAAAAAGCAAGAAATATATTAAATTTTTATTGCAGTTAATTTTTTTTCTCTCAAAATTGCATAAAATATCCCCTTTTCAGCATTTTTAGGAGAATTAACATCTCATCTAAGAAATACCATCTTTTTTTTAGTCAAGAAGAAAGGAATTTATGCCATTTTACGAAAAATGTTCATTTTCACCGCAAAAGTAGATTTTTCATTGATTTTCTGCTTATTTCATTGTTTTCATAAAAGAAAAAAAAAAAAAAAACAATGAATATTGCGACATTAAACATTTTTGTCTCAAAAATTTCATAAATGACGTGTTTTTCAACGTTTTTAGGATTATTAACGGTATTTTACACAAAACCCCCTTTTACAATTATAATATATACAATTTGTATAAAGACAAAATTTCTGCCTAAAAAGTGACTTTTTTCGATGTTTTTATCTTATTTTTATTTCTTGGTGGAAGAAAACCAAAAAATACATTTTTTTTTCCGACAATATTTCTTTTCTTTAAAATTGCGCAAACTACCCATTTTCATGTTTTTATCATTATTTTACTATATTTTTTTTCATAAAACAGGATAAATGACCCTTTTTTCAATGTTTTACAGAGATTTAGAAAAAAATAAGATTTTACATCCAAAAGTGAGTTTTTCAGTAATTTTCTTTTAAATTTCATATGTTAATTAAAAACAAGACCAATACACTATGTATCTTTTTCTCTTTAAAGTTACATAAACTACCCTATTTAAACCTTTTTATTAGTTTTAACAACATTTTGAAGAAAATCCCTTTTTCATATTACATAAAATGTAAAACAAACTATTTGAAATGAAATGAAATGAAATGAAAAATGAAAATGAAACAATGAAAAAAATGAAAAATGAAACAATGAAAAAAATATATATTTCTTTTAGAAAAAGAATTTTCACTGTTTTTTCTTCACATTTCCATGTTTTGATTGAAAATGAAGGAAAAAGCAAGAAACATATTAACATTTTATCGCAATTCATTTTTTTTCTCCCAAAATTGCATAAATTATCCTCTTTTTAGTGTTTTTAGGAGAATTAACATATCATCTAAGAAATACCATCTTTTTTGTAGTTAAGAAGAAAGGAATATATGCCATTTCGCGAAAAAAGTTCCTTTTCACTGCAAAAGTAGATTTTGTTGATGACTTTCTTCTTATTTCATTGTTTTCATAAAAACAAAAAAACAATGAATATTGCGACAATATACTTTTTTCTCAAAAGTCTCATAAATGACGTGTTTTTCAACGTTTTTAGGAGTATTAATGGCATTTTACACAAAACGTCTTTTTACAACCATAATATATGCAATTTGTGTAAAGACATAGTTTCTGCCTAAAAAGATACTTTTTCAATGTTTTTATCTTATTTTCATTTGTTGGTGGAAGAAAACCAAAAAATACATTCTTTTCTGTGACAATATTTCTTTTCTCTAAAAATGCACAAACTACCCATTTTTATGTTTTTATCCTTATTTTACGATAATATATTTTTTTCTAAAACTGCATAAAAAAATTTTTTTTCAATGTTTTTCAGAGATTTTGAAAAAAATTATGTTTTTACATCTAAAAGTGAGTTTTTCAGTAATTTTCTTTTAATTTTCATGTTTTAATTAAAAACAAGACCAATACACTATATATATTTTCTCTTTAAAGTTACATAAACTATACTATTTAAACTTTTTAATTGGTTTTACCAATATTTTGAAAAAAAATCCCTTTTTCATGTTACATAAAATGTAGTACAAGCTATTTCAATGAAAAAAATATATATTTCTTTTAGAAAAAGGATTTTTCACTGTTTTTTCTTAACATTTCCATGTTTTGATATAAAATGAAGAAAAAAGCAAGAAATATATTAACTTTCTATTGCAATTCTTTTTTTTCTCTCAAAATTGCATAAATTATCCCCTTTTTAGCATTTTAAGAAGAAATAACATCTCATCTAAAAAAAAAACATCTTTTTTTTAGTTAAGAAGATATATCATAACACGAAAAAAGTTCCTTTTCACAGCAAAAGTATAATTTTCGATGATTTTTTGCTTATTTCATTGTTTTCATTAAAAATAAACAAAAAACAATGATTTTTGCAACAATATACTTTTTTCGAAAAAATTTCATAAATGACGTGTTTTTCAACGTTTTTAGGATTATTAACGGCATTTTACAAAAAAAAACCTTTTACAAGTGTAATATAGGCAATTTGAATAAAGAAAAAAATTTTGCCTAAAAAGTGACTTTTTATATGTTTTTATCTTATTTTGATCTGTTGGTGGAAGAAAAGCAAAAAATACATTGTTTTGTTCGATAATATATTTTTTTCTCTAAAATTGAACAAAATACCCATTTTTATGTTTTTATCCTTATTTTACGACAATACTTTTTTTCTCTAAAACTGCATAAATGACCCTTTTTTAAATGTTTGACGGAGATTTACAACTTTAAAAGGAAAACCCTCTCGTTTACGAAAAAAATATATGATTTTACACGAAAAGTCATTTTTTTAATAATTTTCTATTGATTTCAATGTTTTGATTAAAAACAAGAAAATAAGCACTATATACATTTTCTTTCTCTGAAACTATATAAAGTACCCATTTTTGAGCGTTTAAAAACATGTAGAAAAAAACTTTTTCATGTTACAATATCCTTTTTTATCTAAAATTTCAGAAATTACGTGGTTTTTAAACGTTTTTAAGAGTATTAACGGCATTTTACACAAAACCCTTTTTTACAAGGATTACATAGGCAATTTGAATTAAGAAAAACAATTCTGTCTGAAAAGTTACTTTAAAAAAAAAAAATTTCCATGTTATTTTCATCGGTTGATAAAAGAAAAGCAAAAAATTAATTGTTTTTTACGACAGTATTTTTTTCTCTAAAACTTCATAAATCATCCTTTTCCAACGTTTTTTTGGAGATTAAAAACTTTTCAAGGAAGCTGCTCTCTTTTAGAAAAAAAGGATGATTTTACTCCAAATCAATGATTTTCTATTTATATTTTGATTAAAAAGAAAAGAAAAAACACTTTATACAATTTCTTTCTCTGAAACTACATAAAGTATCAAATTTTAACCGTTTTTGATGTTTTAACAACATTTTGAAGAAAAAACCTCTTTCATGTTACAAAAAAGGGATAATTTAAATGTTTCTATTTTAATTTCCATGTTTTGATTGAGAAGGAAGGGAAAATCAAGAAATCCATGTAGTTTTTATTACAGTACATTTTCTTTCCTTAAAATTACATAAAATACAGGTGTTTCAACGTTTTGAGAGTATTAACAACATTTAAAAAAAAAACCTTCTTTTTCATATAAATATAATTGTAATTTATGCAATTTAACCAAAACAAGTGTTTTTTTTCTATTTTAACCTTTTTAAGAGTTTTAAACGATATTTTGAGGAAAAATCTTTTTAATTAAAAAAAACAAATTTATGTCAAAAATTTCTGTTTTTCTTTTTCTATCCATGTTTTCATTGAAAGTGAAAGAAAAAGACACTTAAATTTTATTGTAGTACATTTTGTTTCATCAAAATTGCATAAACTACCTCTTTTTCATCGTTTTTAAGAATATTAACAACATTTCAAAGAAAAACACTCTGTTTTAAATAAAAGAAATATGTTATATATACCATTTTATGAAAAACTTCACTTCAAAAGTAAATTTTTCTTCAACTTTTTTTTACTTATTTCCATGATTTCATGGAAAACAAGTAAGAGAAAAGGAAAAGTAATGAATTTTACGATAATATAGTTTTTTTTCTGTAAAATTTCATAAATACGCCTTTTTCGCTGGTTTTAGGAGTATCAACAGCATATTAGACAAAACCCCTCCTCTTTTCAAGAATGATATATGCAATTTAAAAAAAAGGAAAAAAAGAACCTAAAAAGTGATTATTTCAGTGTTTTTCAGGGTAAATTCATTCCTGATGTAAAAAAAAGCAAAAAAACTTTTTTTTTCGACAATACATATATTTTTTTCTCTAAAATTGCATAAACTTACCCTTTTAAGATTTTTAACCCTTCTTATACGACGACACATATTTACTCTAAGAGTGTATAAATCATCCATTTTCAACGTTCTTAGAGGTTTTAAAATATTTTATTGACAAAACCCTCTTCTTTTAGATAAGAAAAGGATGTTTTTACCTCCAAAACTGAGTTTTCCCAGTAATTATCTTTCAATTTCAATGTTTTAATTAAAAACAAGAACAATACACGATATATTTTTTTTCTCTTTAAAGTTACATAAACTACCCTATTTTAACCTTTTCACTGGTTTTAACAACATTTTGAAGAAAATCTCTTTTCTTGTTACATAAAATGTAATACAAGCAATTTCAAGGAAAACAAATATATTTCTATTAGAAAAGGGATTTTTCAGTGCTTTTCTTTTCATTTCCATGTTTTGGTCGAAAATGAAGGAAAAACCAAAAAATATATTGACTTTTTATTGCAATTCATTTTTTTCTCTCAAAATTCCATAAATTATCCCCTTTACAGCGTTTTTAGGAGAATTGACATCTTATATAAGAATGACCATCTTTTTTAGTGAAGAAAAAAGGAATATATGCCATTTCACGAAAAAAAGTTCCTTTCCACCGAAAAAGTGAATTTTTCTAAGATTTCCTGCTTATTTCATTGTTTTCATCAAAAATAAACAAAAAACAATGAATATTGCGACAATATACTTTATTCTCAAAAATTTCATAAATGTCGTGTTTTTCAACGTTTTTAGGAGTATTAACGGCATTTTACACAAAACCCCCTTTTACAAGTGTAATATAGGCAGTTTGAATAAAGAATAAAATTCTGCCTTAAAAGTGACTTTTTCTATTGTTTTTATCTTATTTTCATCTGTTGATGGAAGAAAAGCAAAAAATATATTTCTTTTGTTCAACAATATATTTTTTCTCTAAAATTGTCCAAATTACCCATTTTTGTTTTTATCCTTATTTTAAGACAACACTTTTTTTTTCTCTAAAACTCCATAAATGACTTTTTTTTAATGTTTGACGGAGATTTACAACTTTTCAAGGAAAACCGTCACTTTTCTGAATAAAATATGATTTTACACGAAAAGTCATTTTTTAATAATTTTTTATTGATTTCAATGTTTTGAAAAACATGAAAATAAATACTATATACATTTTCTTTCTCTGAAACTGTAGAAAGTACCCATTTTTGAACGTTTAAAAACATGTAGAAACATACTTTTTCATGTTACAATATCCTTTTTTTATCTAAACTTTCAGAAATGACGCGTTTTTTAAACGTTTTTAGGAGTATTAACGGCATTTTACACGAAACCCCCTTTTACAAGTATTACATAAGCAATTTGAATTAAGAAAAACAATTCTGCCTGAAAAGTGACTTTTTTTAATGTTTTCCATGTTAGTTTCGTTGGTTGATAGAAGAAAAGCAAAAAATTAATTGTTTTTACGACAATATTTTTTTTCTCTAAAACTGCATAAATCATCCTTTTTCCAACGTTTTTTAGGAGATTAAAAACTTTTCAAGGAAGTCTTTCTCTTTTAGAAAAAAAGGATGATTTTACTCCAAATCAATGATTTTCTATTTCTATTTTTATTAAAAACAAGAGAAAAAATTTATACAATTTCTTTCTCTGAAAGTACATAAACTATCAAATTTTAACCGTTTTGGACGTTTTAACAACATTTTGAAGAAAAAACCTTTTTCATGTTACAAAAAAGGGATAATTTAAATGTTTCTATTCCAATTTCCACGTTTTGATTGAAAAGGAAGGAAAAATCAAGAAATCCATGTAGTTTTTATTGCAGTAATTTTCTTTCCTTAAAATTCCATAAATTACCCGTGTCTCAACGTTTTTCAGAGTAATAACAATATTTAAAAGAAAACCCTCTTTTTCAAATAAATATAATTGTAATATATGCAATTTAAGCAAAATACACATTTGCATTTACTTTGAGGTTTTTAGGAAGTACCACTAACTTGCCAAGTCCAAGGCCAGAAAAGCAGCCCCAAACCATAATTGAATCTGGGTGTTTCACTGTGCTTTCAAGATAGCGGGGGTCGAGAGGATCACTGCCACGTCGGCGGTACACTCTGGCATTCCTGTTACATGTCACATTAAAAGTGGCCTCATCTGACCATAACACTGACAGCCAATCGTCATCATGCCACTGTCCGTATTTACGAGCAAATTTAATTCGCTTGCCCTTCTGCAACTTGAAGCCATCCATCACTGTACCTGCAATGCACAAACAAAGAACTGCTATTTCTAACACCGCTAACATATGTCATCACCCATGATTAGAATAATAAAATGGTAAATATGAGGTTGAAAGGAAGTTAGATTTTACGTTACAAAAAAAGTTGTAGAATGTGCATAAATACAGCAGATATTATATACCTTCATAATATACTTCATGATGCAGGGCTTTCTTACCATTAAAGTGGTATTGATGTTGGCTGAAGTTCATATAATACTGAAGTATTCACAGGTGGGCTGAAACTGATTATATATGGGGAGGCACACACGGTGATCAATGTTGCAACTGTGAATGTCCGGTTAACTGAATAATATGAACATTCTTGCTGTTCGTAAGATTCAAGACCAGGTTCATACAGAATACACAGCTTAGGAAGTCTTAGATCAGAATTTTGTTGAGTTAAAATTATCATGCTTCCCTAATACATCCCCATGTCTTGTTTTATGTCAAGAACACAGAATCATATTTTAAAAAAGGGGGGGACGTATTACTCATGTGGCTGGCAGCAAGGCATTGCACAAACCTGTACTGAACCTGTAAGTTCCCTCCACTGGCTACCAACCCGATAAACTCCTTTGGTTTTATTTATGCATAGCCTCAGATTATGGCCCCCTACATTCTTCTATATGGCTCCCCAGGTTTTTGGGAACCATTGTCCTAGTCCAAACTGTTATAAACCTACCCCCTACCACTTTAGGATAAAATCCATGTGTATTGTACGTGCACTGGCCACTCTCATTTCATTGCGTGATAAAACTACCTCTTATCACTCCATAATGTAGATCAAGTCGTAATAAACCTACACTTTTCTCAACATATAAACACATACATATTGAAGGAATAAAATAAGTAAAGTAACCAATCAACTTAACAATTGAATAGATAATTAATATCGTCATAACGTCATTTTCTGTTTAATTAACTAATCACTGAGATATATAACTATGATTACCCAAATTAATGGATTCAGTGAACAATTAGATATGTAAGTAATAATTTGTGTGACCTGGAGAAAAAAACTTAAAAATAATATATTATAGAACGACAATATACCACCACTACAACGACCAGCAGTACCACAAAGTAGGAAAGAGAAAATAACACTACCAAAAGACGAATGTCACACTGTGCGTCAACACACACACACACACACACACACACACACACACACACACACACACCACACACACACACACACACACACACACACACACAC
>JAHFWG010000247.1:14002-36388 GCA_020233015.1 Callinectes sapidus | reverse complement strand
ATCGTTATGGCTTCATCAGCGAAGAAACGACAGTATGATGAAAGTTACATTCAGTATGGATTCACTGCCATCGACAAAAATGGCTTTGAATTTCCAGTGTGTCATATGCCACAAGGTTTTATCAGTGGAGTGTATGAAGCCTCGCTTTCTCAAACGCCATCTAAACAGTTGTCATCCAAATGTTAAAAGTAAGGGTACTGCTTTCTTCAAGCAAAAAGAAGAGGGATTGAAGCGAGCACGTCTTGATCGTTCAGGGCATTTCAGTCAACAAAATGAAGCTTGGTTGCGTGCATCCTACATGGTATCACTTAGAATTGCACAAGAGAAGAAACCTCACAATATTGCAGAGAAGTTAATCGTCCCTTGCTGTAAAGATATAATACGTTGTGTAATTGGATGTAATGCTGAGCAGAAGGTCACATCAGTACCTCTATCAAATGATACTGTTCATCGACGAATAGTAGATATGTCGGATGATGTCAAACAACAAGTGATTGCTGAAATAAAGGGGGCCTCTTTAGGAAAATTTGCACTCCAACTTGATGAGTCAACTGACGTGGCTGCTTGTGCCCAACTCCTGGTGTTTGTACGATACGTCAATGGTGAAGATTTCAAAGAGGATTTTTTGTTCTGTCACACCTTAGATTCGACAACAAGAGGTGAAGATATTTTCAATGAGGTTTCAAATTTTTTTGAGAGCGAAGGACTTTCCTGGAATAATGTATGTGCATGCACGACTGACGGAGCACCAGCAATGCTTGGCCGTCGATCAGGGTTTCGAGGAAAAGTGACTGAGGCAAATCTTAAATCGAGGCATCTTCATTGTATGCTGCATAGATATGCTCTGGCATCTAAAACTCTACCACCTGGGTTAAGATCAGTACTTGATGATGTTGTGAGCATGGTAAAAACCATCAAATCAAGTGCCCTAAATACACGACTGTTTTCATTAATGTGCCAAGAATTAGGAAATGATCATGAAGTGTTACTCTTTCACACTGAGGTCCGTTGGTTTTCGCGGGGGAATGTGGGAGCAAGAGTAGAATCTCTGAAGGAGGAGCTCACTGAATTCTTCAAACGTGATAGCAAGACAAAGTCACGTGAATGCATTCAGAAACTGTCAGACAGCCAGTGGCTTCAGAAGCTAACCTACCTTACTGACATATTCTTGCGGCTGAACTCATTGAACTTGTCTCTCCAAGGCCGTTTTGCCACAGTGATTGATTTCATGGACAAACTAAGGTCATTCACCATGAAGTTGGAGCTTTGGGAAAGGAAGGTCAAAGATGGCAATTTGAGCATGTTTGAGAATCTTGATGAAGCACTTGGTAAAAACAAAAACGCTGGAAATGTAGATGTAATGCAGCTTGTGCAAGCACACCTAGCTTCTCTGAGAATGGAGTTGCAGTCTTACTTCCCCGAATTGAGTGAACTGGAATCAAAATTGATTAGACACCCATTCATTGTAAATGTTCACCTTCTTCCAGATAACATGCAGGAAGAGTTCTTAGAGTTGGTGAATGACTCTGCTGCAAAAGATTTAGAAACACTTACCCTGACCAAGTTTTGGCCGAAAATGAGTGAGATTTACCCTGTTGTATCTGATGTTGTTCTGAACTCTTTGCTGATGTTCCCTAGTACTTACCTGTGTGAACAAGGATTTTCAACACTGTTGAACATGAAAACTAAATATCGATCACGTTTGAATGTGGCGCATGATTTACGTGTGTGTCTGTCTAATGTCGCTCCTCGAATTGAGAAGCTTGTTTGCAATAAACAGGCACAGCCTTCACACTAAAATTCAGTAAAATACTGCTTGGCAATGAATTAATATTTTTTCACTCCTGTATGTGTAGTATTATTGAAAAGTGCTTGTAATATTCATGATTCTGCTTAATAAAGTTATTAATGTTTAAACTTTAAAATCATTTGATAATATCCGTAGCAGTACCACTATATATTGAGTTAATCAATATTTTACTACTTTATTTGGTGTCAGTTTACTGGGGGTTCGGGTTGATCGTCTTATAACTCAGGGGGTACTTAACGGGAAAAAAGGTTCAGAACCCCTGATGTAGGCAAAGATCGTTCTTTCTTTAGTCGAAGAGAATTGATCACGAAGAGACACCGACTTGATGCCAGTAGTTCCTTTCATCAGCAAAATGGTGCCGAAGTGGAGGCGTAATTTCTTGTATCCCTTGAAATAGCAAAGAAAAAGAAGCCTCACACAATTGGGGAGGAAATAATTTGCCATGTGCCAAAACAATGGTAAAGCTTGCTTTGGGTGAGAAAAGTGCTAAAAAGCTGAATACTATTTCACTCTCAAATAATACAGTGCACCGCCGAATCTTCCAACTATCGGATGACATCAAAGAGGAGGTGATGCAGGAAATTAAAAGAGCTGGATTATTCAGTATTCAACTTGATGAGTTCACTGACGTCCAGTTCTGCTCACAAATCCTAGCTTTTGTAAGGTTTGTTCATAATGAGGATCTGAAGAAGGAATTCTTGTTTTGCCAGGAACATGAGTAATACGTCCCCCTCTTTTTTTCAATATGATTCTGTGTTCTTGACATAAAACAAGACATGGGGATGTATTAGAGAAGCAAGATAATTTTAACTCAAGAAAAATTTAATCTAAGGCTTCCTAAGCTGTGTATTCTGTATGATAACCTGGTCTTGAATCTTATGTATCAGCAAGAATGTTCATATTATTCAGTTAACCGGACGTTCACAGTTGCAACATTGATCACCGTGTGTGCCTCCCCATATAATCAGTTTCATCCCACCTGTGAATACTTCAGTATTATATGAACTTCAGCCAACATCAATACCAATTTAATGGTAAGAAAGCCCTGCATCATGAAGTATATTATGAAGGTAAATAATATCTGCTGTATTTATGCACATTCTATATTTTTTTTTGTAACGTAAAATCTAACTTCCTTTCAACCTCATATTTACCATTTTATTATTCCAATCATGGGTGATGACATATGTTAGCGGTGTTAGAAATAGCAATTTTTTGTTTGTGCATTGCAGGTACAGTGATGGCTTTTAATAAGAAACGCAACTATGATGACAACTAACTGGATTTTGGATTTACAAGCATCACTGATAAAGGTGTAGTGAGGCCTCAGTGTGTGATTTCTCACAAAATAATCACAGCTGAATTACTAAGGCCCAGTAAGCTTAGATTACGTCTGGAAACTAAGCATCCTCAACATATAGGCAAAGATCGTTATTTCTTTAGTCGACAAGAATTCAACATGAAGAGACACCCACTTGATGTCAGTGGTTCCTTTCATCAACAAAATGCTGCCGTAGTGGAGGCATCATTTCTTGTATCCCTTGAATTAGCAAAGAAAAAGAAGCCTCAGACAATTGGGGAGGAATTAATTTTGCCATGTGCCAAAACAATGGTTAAGCTTGCTTTGGGTGAGAAAAGTGCTAAAAAGCTGAATAATATTTCACTCTCAAATAATACAGTGCACCGCCGAATCTCCCAACTATCGGATGACATCAAAGAGGAGGTGATACAGGAAATTAAAAGGGCTGGATTATTTAGTATTCAATTTGATGAGTCCACTGACGTCCAATTCTGCTCACAAATCCTGGCTTTTGTATGTTTTGTTCATGATGAGGATCTGAAGAAGGAATTCTTGTTTTGTCAGCCTCTTGAACAATCTATAAAATGTGAAGATGTAATGCAGAAACTTACAGAATTATTTGAATCTGAAGATCTTCACTGGGGCAATCTCTGTGGGATATGCACAGATGAAGCTCCAGCCATGTTGGGTTCTCAGTCAGGTTTTGTTACCAGAGTTATACAAAAAACACCAAATGCTATCCCTCTTCACTGCATGATCCACAGGCAAGCTCTTGCATAAAAAACGCTACCCTCAGAATTACAAGACACTTTGAATACAATTATAAAGACACTTAACTTTGTTAAATGTAGTGGTCTTAACGCAAGCCTTTTTCAAGAGACTCTGTCAAGATATGGGCGCAGCTCATGAGACTCTCCTGCATTCCTGATGACAATGATGATGGCCAAACTGAGCTTTTGACACTTCAGGAGGATTCAGGAGCTAAGATGAAGTTTGAAACTGAATCTCTAACAGTATTTTGGTCATCAATGGCAGCTTCATACCCAAACTTATGTGACTTAGCTTTTCGCCACCTCCTACCATTTTCATCAACTTATTCCTGTGAGGCTGCATTCTCTCAACTACTCCACATTAAAATGAAATATCGCAACATACTTGAAGTGAAACATGACCTACGGTGTGCTTTAAGTAAAACAAAACCAAGAATCAAGAAGCTTGTTGATATAATCTGCAACATCACCCTTCACACTGAGTAAAATGGGGATTCAAAAGTGAAGGAAACATGAACCTGGCATGAAGGTTCAGAAGAAAAATTTAATGGTCTGGGAGGAGGTGGGTGTGTGGTCACTCAAAGCCATGTTTGTGGCAGTTAATTATGACTCCTATGATAGCATTTAATTTCAGAATTACAAAGCTATCACATTTGTTAAATTCAAAGATCAGATCACATTGCGTGGGATTAATACACTTTTTAAATCCAGTGGATTTTTTTTTTTTTTTTTTTTTTTTTTTTGCTTATTGCTGAAACAATTTTTCACAATAATGCAACTTTTAATTACTCTACGAATGAGTTTTTTTCTAATGTGCATTATATTACTTGTTTAGTACCATTTCAATAATTATATAAGATTCAGCAAAGGCAAAATACAAATTTCTTTATTGATAATTAACAAAAGAAAATATAACAAATGAAATCAATAAAATTACAGGATTTCCTAGATTGTTTTCTTTTATGGGCCTAATGAGTGTAGGACTGTTAACAGTCACGGTAGTCATGGGTTATTTTTGTGTTTTTTGTGTTTTTTTTTTTTTTTTGGAGGGGGGGATGGACAAGGATCATGTATGAAAAGTGGGTAACGACCAGAAAAAGTTTGGGAACCACTGGAATAAGATGTGTACCGGTAAGGAGGTAGGTTTATCACAGCGTGTCACGTCAGGGCTGGTCAACATAGGTCATGCTTTTGTAAGGTAAAAAAGACCTTGAAAATATTCATCATCCTGAGTGTCTCTATATTGGTGATCTTTTTTTGTGGCCACTGTTAATTCTATTACTTTATGAATACGGGCTGATAAAGTAACACACACACACACACACACACACACACACACACACACACACACACACACACACACACACACACACACACACACACACACACACACACACACACACAGGTAAAAACATACTTTTTTTTTCTAAGGGAAGATGGATTCGTCCTAAAAATATTGTAAAACCCTTATAAATATTGAAAAATGGATAATTCAAATCGCATATGTTATACTTGTAAATGAGGGTTTTGCGTAAAATGCCGTTAATACTCATAAAAACTGAAGAAAACTTAATTTATGAAATTTTAGATAAAAAAAAGTATATTGTAACATGAAAAAGTTTTTTTCTAAAAAATATTTTTAAACGTCCAAAAAGGTTAAAAATGCGTACTTTGTACAGTTTCAGAGAAAGAAAATGTATATAGTGTTTATTTTCTTGTTTTTAATCAAAACATTGAAATCAATAGAAAATTATTAAAAAATGACTTTTGGTGTAAAATCATATATTTTTCGTAAAAGAGATGGTTTTCCTTGAAAAGTAAATCTCCGAAAAACATTGAAAAAAAAAGCATTGATGCAGTTTTAGAGAAAAAATATATATTATCGTAAAATAAGGATAAAACCATAAAAATAGGTAATTTGGGAAATTTTAGAGAAAAAAAAATATTGTCGAGAAAAAGAATGTATTTTTTTGGTTTTCTTCCACCAACAAATAAAAATAAGAAAAAGACATTGCAAAAGTCACTTTTGAGGCAGAATTTTCCTCTATAATCAAATTGCATATACTACACTTGTAAAAGGGGAATTTGTTTAAAATGGCGTTAATACTCCTAAAAACGTTGAAAATACGTCATTTATGATTTCTTTCAGAAAAGTATATTGTCGCAATAATCAGTGTTTTTTGTTTATTTTTTGATGAAAACAATGAAATAAGCAGAAAATCATCGAAAAATTCACTTTTTTGGTGAAAAGAAATTTTTTCCTGAAATGGCATATATTACTTTTTTCTGAACTAAATAAAAGATAGTCTTTCAAAAATAATATGTTAATTCTCCTAAAAACGCTGGAAAGGGGATAATTTATGCAATTTTGAGAGAAAAAAGTGAATTGCAATAAAAAGTTAATATATTTACTGCTTTTTCCTTCATTTCCAAGCAAAACTTGGATATAAAAAGAAAAAAACACTCAAATATCCTTTTTCTAAAAGAAATATATATATTTTTTTTCCTTGAAATGGCTTGTATTACATTTTATGTAACATTAAAAAGGAATTTTCTTCAAAATGTTGGTTGGTTTAAATAGGGTAGTTTATGTAACCTTAAAGAGAAAAATAATACATTATAGCGCATTGTTCATGTTTTTAATTAAAAAAAGGAAATTCAAAGAAAATTCCTGAAAAACTCAATTTGCAGGTAAAAACATACTTTTTTTTTTCTAAGGGAAGATAGATTTGTCATAAAAATATTATAAAACCCTTAAAAACGTTGAAAAATGGATATTTCAAATCGCATATGTTATACTTGTAAAAAAGGGTTTTGCGTAAAATGCCGTTAATACTCTTAAAAACTGAAGAAAACCTAATTTATGAAATTTTAGATAAAAAAAAGTATATTGTAACATGAAAAAGTTGTTCTCTACAAAATATTTTTAAACGTCCAAAAAGGTTAAACATGCGTACTTTGTACAGTTTCAGAGAAAGAAAATGTATATAGCGTTTATTTTCTTGTTTTTAATCAAAACATTAAAATCAATAGAAAATTATTAAAATATGACTAATGGTGTAAAATCATATTTTTTTCGTGAAAGAGATGGTTTTCCTTGAAAAGTTGTAAATCTCCGAAAAACATTGAAAAAAAGGGTCATTTATGCAGTTTTAGAGAAAAATATAATTATTATCGTAAAATAAGGATAAAACCATAAAAATAGGTAATTTGTGAAATTTTAGAGAAAAAAAATATTGTCGAGAAAAAGAATGTAATTTCTTGGTTTTCTTCCACCAACAAATGAAAATAAGAAAAAGACATTGCAAAAGTTACTTTTTAGGCAGAATTTTCCTCTTTATTCAAATTGCATATATTATACTTGTAAGAGGGGGGTTTGTTTAAAATGGCGTTAATACTCCTAAAAACGTTGAAAAACACATCATTTATGATTTTTTTCAGAACAGTATATTGTCGCAATAATGAGTGTTTTTTTTTTTTTTTTGATGAAAACAATCAAATAAGCAGAAAATCATCGAAAAATTCACTTTTTCGGTGAAAAGTAACTTTTTTTCGTGAAATGGCATATATTCCTTTTTTCTGAACTAAATAAAAGATACTCTTTCTAAGAGAAGATGTTAATTCTCCTAAAAACGATGGAAAGGGGATAATTTATGCAATTTTGAGAGAAAAAAAAAAAAGAATTGCAATAAAAAGTTAATATATTTCTTGCTTTTCCTTCATTTTCAATCAAAACTTGGAAATAAAAAGAAAAAAACACTGAAAATTCCTTTTTCTAATAGAAATATAGTTTTTTTTTTCCCTTGAAATGGCTTGTATTACATTTCATGTAACATTAAAAAGGAATTTTCTTCAAAATGTTGGTAAAACCAAAAAAAAAAAGGTTTAAATAGGGTAGTTTATGTAACTTTAAAAAGAAAAACAATACGCTACAGGGTATTGTTCATGATTTTAATTAAAACATGGAAATTCAAAGAAAATTCCTGAAAAACTCACTTTTGGAGGTAAAAACATACTTTTTTTTCTAAGGGAAGATGGATTTATCATAAAAATATTTTAAAATCCTTAAAAATGTTGAAAAATGGATAATTAAAATCGCATATGTTATACTTGTAAAAGAGAGTTTTGTGTAAAATGCCGTTAATACTCTTAGAAACTGAAGAAAACCTAATTTCTGAAATTTTAGATAAAAAAAGTATATTGTAACATGAAAAAGTTGTTCTCTACAAAATATTTTTAAACGTCCAAAAAGGTTAAAAATGCGTACTTTGTCCAGTTTCAAAGAAAATATATATAGTGTTTATTTTCTTGTTTTTAATCAAAACATTGAAATCAATAGTAAATTATTAAGAAATGATTTTTGGTATAAAATTATATTTTTTTAGTTAAAGAGATGGTTTTCCTTGAAAAGTTGTGAATCTCCGAAAAACATTGAAAAAAGGGTCATTTATGCAGTTTTAGAGAAAAAATATATATATTATCGTAAAATAAGGATAAAACCATAAAAATAGGTTTTTTGGGAAATTTTTGAGAAAAAAAAATACTGTCGAGAAAAAGAATGTAATTTTTTGGTTTTCTTCCACCAACAAATTAAAATAAGAAAAAGACATTGCAAAAGTCACTTTTGAGGCAGAATTTTCCTTTTTAATCAAATTGCATATATTGCACTTGTAAAAGGGGAATGTGTTTAAAATAGCGTTAATACTCCTAAAAACGTTGAAAAACACTTCATTTATGATTTTTTTCAGAAAAAGTATAAAGTCGCAATAATCAGCGTTTTTTGTTTATTTTTTTATGAAAACAATGAAATAAGCAGAAAATCATCGAAAAATTCACTTTTTCGGTGAAAAGAAACTTTTTTCGTGAAATGTCATATATTCTTTTTTTCTGAACTAAATAAAAGATAGTCTTTAAAGATAATATGTTAATTCTCCTAAAAACGCTGGAAAGGGGATAATTTATGCAATTTTGAGAGAAAAAAGTGAATTGCAATAAAAAGTTAATATATTTCCTACTTTTTCCTTCATTTTCAATCAAAACTTGGATATAAAAAGAAAAAACACTCAAAATTCCTTTTTCTAAAAGAAATATATATTTTTTTCCCTTGAAATGGCTTGTATTACATTTAATGTAACATTAAAAAGGAATTTTCTTCAAAATGTTGGTAAAACCAATAAAAAGAATTAAATAGGGTAGTTTATGTAACTTTAAAGAGAAAAACAATACATTATAGCGCATTGTTCATGTTTTTAATTAAAAAAATGGAAATTCAAAGAAAATTCCTGAAAAAGTCACTTTTGGAGGTAAAACATACTTTTTTTTTTCTAAGGGAAGATGGATTTGTCATAAAAATATTGTATAACTCTTAAAAACGTTGAAAAATGGATAATTCAAATCGCATATGTTATACTTGTAAAAGAGGGTTTTGTGAAAAATGCCGTTAATACTCTTAAAAACTGAAGAAAACCTAATTTATGAAATTTTAAATAAAAAAAAGTATATTGTAACATGAAAAGGTTGTTCTCTACAAAATATTTTTAAACGTCCAAAAAGGTTAAACATGCGTACTTTGTACAGTTTCAGAGACAGAAAATGTATATAGTGTTTATTTTCTTGTTTTTAATCAAAACATTAAAATCAATAGAAAATTATTAAAATATGACTTTTGGTGTAAAATCATATTTTTTTCGTAAAAGAGATGGTTTTCCTTGAAAAGTTGTAAATCTCCGAAAAACATTGAAAAACGGGTCATTTATGCAGTTTTAGAGAAAAATATAATTATTATCGTAAAATAAGGATAAAACCATAAAAATAGGTAATTTGTGCAATTTTAGAGAAAATAAATATTGTCGAGAAAAAGAATGTAATTTCTAGGTTTTCTTCCACCAACAAATGAAAATAAGAAAAAGACATTGCAAAAGTCACTTTTTAGGCAGAATTTTCCTCTTTATTCAAATTGCATATATTATACTTGTAAAAGGGGGTTTTGTTTAAAATGGCGTTAATACTCCTAAAAACGTTGAAAAACACATCATTTATGATTTCTTTTCAGAACAGTATATTGTCGCAATAATCAGTGTTTTTTTTTTTTATGAAAACAATGGAATAAGCAGAAAATCATCGAAAAATTCACTTTTTCGGTGAAAAGTAACTTTTTTTCGTAAAATGGCATATATTCCTTTTTTCTGAACTAAATAATAGATACTCTTTCTAAGATAAGATGTTAATTCTCCTAAAAACGATGGAAAGGGGATAATTTATGCAATTTTGAGAGAAAAAAAAAAGAATTGCAATAAAAAGTTAATATATTTCTTGCTTTTCCTTAATTTTCAATCAAAACTTGGAAATAAAAAGAAAAAAACACTGAAAAATCCTTTTTCTAACAGAAATATAGTTTTTTTTTCCCTTGAAATGGCTTGTATTACATTTGATGTAACATTAAAAGGAATTTTCTTCAAAATGTTGGTAAAACCAAAAAAAAAAAAGGTTTAAATAGGGTAGTTTATGTAACTTTAAAAAGAAAAACAATACGCTACAGGGTATTGTTCATGTTTTTAATTAAAACATGGAAATTCAAAAAAAATTCCTGAAAAACTCACTTTTGGAGGTAAAAACATACTTTTTTTTTTCTAAGGGAAGATGGATTTATCATAAAAATATTGTAAAACCCTTAAAAATGTTGGAAAATGGAAAATTAAAATCGCATATGTTATACTTGTAAAAGAGAGTTTTGTGTAAAATGCCGTTAATATCTTAGAAACTGAAGAAAACTTAATTTCTGAAATTTTAGATAAAAAAGTATATTGTAACATGAAAAAGTTGTTCTCTACAAAATGTTTTTAAACGTCCAAAAAGGTTAAAAATGCGTACTTTGTACAATTTCAAAGAAAATATATATATAGTGTTTATTTTCTTGTTTTTAATCAAAACATTGGAATCAATAGAAAATTATTAAGGAATGATTTTTGGTATAAAATTATATTTTTTTCGTTAAAGAGATGGTTTTCCTTGAAAAGTTGTGAATCTCCGAAAAACATTGAAAAAAGGTTCATTTATGCAGTTTAGAGAAAAAACATATTATCGTAAAATAAGGGTAAAACCATAAAAATAGGTAATTTGGGAAATTTTTGAGAAAAAAAATATTGTCGAGAAAAAAAATGTAATTTTTTGGTTTTCTTCCACCAACAAATTAAAATAAGAAAAAGACATTGCAAAAGTCACTTTTGAGGCAGAATTTTCCTCTTAATCAAATTGCATATATTGCACTTGTAAAAGGGGAATTTGTTTAAAATAGCGTTAATACTCCTAAAAACGTTGAAAAACACGTCATTTATGATTTTTTTTCAGAAAAAGTATATTGTCGCAATAATCAGTGTTTTTTGTTTATTTTTTTATGAAAACAATGAAATAAGCAGAAAATCATCGAAAAATTCACTTTTTCGGTGAAAAGAAACTTTTTTCGTGAAATGGCATATATTCCTTTTTTTCTGAACTAAATAAAAGATAGTCTTTCAAAGATAATATGTTAATTCTCCTAAAAACGCTGGAAAGGGGATAATTTATGCAATTTTGAGAGAAAAAAGTGAATTGCAATAAAAAGTTAATATATTTCCTGCTTTTTCCTTCATTTTCAATCAAAACTTGGATATAAAAAGAAAAAAACACTCAAAATTCCTTTTTCTAAAAGAAATATATATTTTTTCCCTTGAAATGGCTTGTATTACATTTAATGTAACATTAAAAAGGAATTTTCTTCAAAATGTTGGTAAAACCAATAAAAAGGTTTAAATAGGGTAGTTTATGTAACTTTAAAGAGAAAAACAATACATTATAGCGCATTGTTCATGTTTTTAATTAAAAAATGGAAATTCAAAGAAAATTCCTGAAAAACTCACTTTTGGAGGTAAAAACATACTTTTTTTTTTTCTAAGGGAAGATGGATTTGTCATAAAAATATTGTAAAACTCTTAAAAACGTTGAAAAATGGATAATTCAAATCGCATATGTTATACTTGTAAAGGAGGGTTTTGTGTAAAATGCCGTTAATACTCTTAAAAACTGAAGAAAACCTAATTTATGAAATTTTAAATAAAAAAAGTATATTGTAACATGAAAAGGTTGTTCTCTACAAAATATTTTTAAACGTCCAAAAAGGTTAAACATGCGTACTTTGTACAGTT
The DNA here is from genome assembly GCA_020233015.1 of Callinectes sapidus. NCBI lineage: Eukaryota > Metazoa > Arthropoda > Malacostraca > Decapoda > Portunidae > Callinectes > Callinectes sapidus. The sequence goes on along the minus strand of JAHFWG010000247.1, from coordinate 24,328 downwards.
TCAGAGAAAGAAAATGTATATAGTGTTTATTTTCTTGTTTTTAATCAAAACATTAAAATCAATAGAAAATTATTAAAATATGACTTTTGGTGTAAAATCATATTTTTTTCGCAAAAGAGATGGTTTTCATTGAAAAGTTGTAAATCTCCGAAAAACCTTGAAAAAAGGGTCATTTATGCAGTTTTAGAGAAAAAAATATATATTATCGTAAAATAAGGATAAAACTATAAAAAATAGGTAATTTGTGCAATTTTAGAGAAAAAAAATGCAATTTTTTGGTTTTCTTCCACCAACAAATGAAAATAAGAAAAAGACATTGCAAAAGTCACTTTTTTAGGCAGAATTTTCCTCTTTAATCAATTTGCATATATTACACTTGTAAAAGGGGATTTTGTTTAAAATGGCGTTAATACTCCAAAAAACGTTGAAAAACACGTCATTCATGATTTTTTTCAGAAAAAGTATATTGTCGCAATAAGCAGTGTTTTTTTTTTTATGAAAACAATGAAATAAGCAGAAAATCATCGAAAAATTAACTTTTTCGGTGAAAAGTAACTATTTTCGTGAAATGTCATATATTCCTTTTTTCTGAACTAAATAAAAGATAGTTTTTCTAAGATAAGATGTTAATTCTCCTAAAAACGCTGGAAAGGGGATAATTTATGCAATTTTCAGAGAAAAAAGTGAATTGCAGTAAAAGGTTAATATATTTCCTGCTTTTTCCTTCATTTTCAATCAAAACATGGAAATAAAAAGAAAAAAACATTCAAAAATCCTTTTTTCTAAAAGAAATATATATATTTTTCCCTTGAAATGGCTTCTATGACATTTAATGTAACATAAAAAAAGGATTTTCTTCAAAATGTTGGTAAAACCAATAAAAAAGTTTCATCAGGGTAGTTTATGTCACTTTAAAGAGAAAAACAATACGCTATAGCGTATTCTTCATGTTTTAATTAAAACATGAAATTCAAAGAAAATTCCTGAAAAACTCACTTTTGGAGGTAAAAACATACTTTTTTTTTCTAAGTGAAGATGGATTTGTCATGAAAATATTGTAAAACCCTTAAAAACGTTGAAAAATGGATAATTCAAATCGCATATGTTATACTTGTAAAAGAGGGTTTTGTGTAAAATGCCGTTAATACTCTTAAAAACTGAAAAAAATCCTAATTTATGAAATTTTAGATAAAAATGTATATTGTAACATGAAAAAGTTGTTCACTACAAAATATTTTTAAACGTACAAAAAGATTAAAAAGGGGTACTTTGTACAGTTTCAGAGAAAGAAAATATATATAGTGTTTATTTTCTTGTTTATAATCAAAACATTGAAATCAATAGAAAATTATTAAAAAATGACTTTTGGTGTAAAATAATATTTTTTTCGTAAAAGAGATGGTTTTCCTTGAAAAGTTGTAAATCTTCGAAAAACATTGAAAAAAGGGTCATTTATGCAGTTTTAGAGAAAAATATATATTATCGTAAAATAAGGATAAAAGTATAAAATAGGTAATTTGTGCAATTTTAGAGAAAAAAATATTGTCGAGAAAAAGAATGTATTTCTTTGGTTTTCTTCCACGAACAAATGAGAAAAAGAAAAAAACATTGAAAAAGTCACTTCGTAGGCAGAATTTTCTTCTTTCTTCAAATTGCATATACGTATTATACATGTAAAAAAGGGTTTTGTTTAAAATGGCGTTAATACTCCTAAAAACGTTGAAAAACACGTCATTTATTATTTTTTTCAGAAAAAGTATATTATCGCAATATTCAGCGCTTTTTGTTTATTTTTTTAATGAAAACAATGAAACAAGCGGAAAATCATCGAAAAATTCACTTTTTCGGAAAAAAGGAACTTTTTTCTTGAAATGGCATATATTCCTTTTTTACTGAACTAAATAAAAGATGATCTTTCTAAGATAAGATGTTAATTTTCCTAAAAACGCTGGAAAGGAGATAATTTAAGCAATTTTGTGCATATGCTGAATATGCACATATGCATATGAATATGAATACCAATATGCAAAATGCATATTGGTATTCATATGTTTAAAACACTAAATGGACACATACAGGTATTACAGCCGAACCAGAATTACCCAACACGATCCTATCAAAACCTAAATGTACCTCTCCACACCATACCCCTGTATCAACACTCTCCATCGTACACTGGACCTAAATTGTGGAACACAATACCCCAACACATTAAAACACAGCCAATATTAACATCCTTTAAAAATTGTTTCAAAAATTATATACTATCTCTATAATAGAAATTGTAAATTAGTCAATTGTACCTTTAGTGCTTGTAACCTGTACTACCTCTAATTACAATAAATGTAATATTACAAGTCATATATTTATGTATTATATATTATTATTATTATTATTATTATTATTATTATTATTATTATTATTATTATTACTATTATATCATTATTATTATTACTATGATTAACATCATTATTATCATCATCATTATTATCATTATTACAATCATTACTATTGTCATTATCATTATATTATTATTATTATGATTACTATTATTATCACTTTTTATCATTATTACTACTACTACTACTACTATTGCTATTACTGTTACTATTGTTACAATTATCATTATTCCTACTACTGCTTACTACTACTATTATTAAAGATAATTATGGAAATCATAAACGTTACAATTATATCAAGTGACATCTTAGAAGGACATATTCATTACAAGTTTATTGAAAGACAATATCGATTTCCATTTCGATATAATAAGGTAGAGAGACGACTAGAAGTGTGTGTGTATGTGATGTGTGTGTGTTGTGTGTGTGTGTGTGTGTGTGTGTGTGTGTGTGTGTGTGTGTGTGTGTGTGTGTGCGTGCGTTCGTGTGCGTGTGCATGTGCGTGTTCGTGTGCATGTGCGTGTGCGTGTGTGCGTGTGTGTGTGTGTGTGTGTGTGTGTGTGTTTGATCAGTAACAGAGATTATAAAGAAATAGAGGATGGGGAATTGGAGAACGATAAGTAAGGAAAATATACAAAAAAGAGAGTATGTGTGTATGTGTGTGTAATAATAATGGTAATGATAATAATAATAATAATAATAATAATAATAATAATAATAATAATGATAATAATAATAATAATAATAATAATAATAATAATAATAAGAAGAAGAAGAAGAAGAAAGAGTGTGTGTGTATCTATGTGTAATAATAAGGCTAATAATAATAATAATAATAATAATAATAATAATAATAATAATAATAATAATAATAATAATAATAATAATAATAATAATAATAATAATAATAATAATAATAAAAATAATTATATTAATAATAATAATAATAATAATAATAATAATAATAATAATAATAATAATAATAATAATAATAATAATAATAATAATAATAAAAAAAAAAATAATAATAACATTAATAATAATAATAAGCAGTTTATTGGTGAAGCAGGCCAAGGACCGAAAATTTGTACAGGGAAGGGTGGAAAAGTTACCTTATACGGCCTTGTTGTGGTTGATGGTGACGCTGTTGTCCTGCGTCCACGCCTGTAGTCTTTCCAGCAGCTTGTGTTGCAGGGCCGTGTAGTCTGGCACCCTGTTGTTGACGATGATGCCGACGGTGCAGTCGTTCACGTACTTCCATCGATGTGGGGTGTCAGTTAAGGAGTCGTTTATCATCATCTGGAAACACAGTGAACCCATCTTGGTCACTCCGGAGTTAAGCTGGGGAAGCGAGGAGACAGGGCCCCTGATAATGGACGGCTTGCTGGAGTCCAGTGAGAAAATCAGCCAGCCACGCTATCAGGTCAGGGTAAATTCCCAGATCAATGTCCTTGTTAATAACAAAAGTGTGATCTACAAGGTCAAATGCTTTTCTGAAATCATCAAAACGTGAGCAAGAGAGGTGTCGCGTTTGTCCAGGTGGCTGTGTATGATCAATTAATCAATCAACTCCTGTGGCACCCTGAGGGATGCATAGGGCCTCAATAAATTCACGCCACCACCATCTATACCGTGATATTTCGTGAATCCATTTTGGTTTCTTTGGCTGAAATTAAAGAACACTTCGCCACAGCGTTACAGTTGGCAGTAGGCAGCTAGCTTGCCCATATGCCCACACCCACAGAACTCAGCTAAGCTAAAGTCAAGCGCATGTCGGCTGCACTTCTCGACCATTTCACTCTTAAAGAATTCATCTGCCCGAAAAGTGCAACCACCTCCCTGCCTCCGAAGGCGGGAGGGGGGGGGGGGGCTGTGTATGAATTCAAGAAAATTAACTAGTAGGTAGATGGAGGTAGAAGTAACCTTGATATTTCCAAATTGTTGTACATCAATGTGTTCCATGATTTTGGAGTAAGACCAATGAAATACAAAATCTTCACAAATAGGGCTGGGAATGGGAGTGAGAGCGACTGGCCTGAGATCAATGAATGATTGAAGGTCTGTTGTTTTGGGAGTGGCGTGACATATGAAATTTTCCCAGTCACCAGGAACTGAACTTTGTGAGCGGGAAGCATTGATAATAGAACAGAGGGGAGTGGCGAGTTATAGAGCAAAATCTTTATCTCTGTTACATTTGAATATTCTAATCCTGGAGACAACATTAGCCTCGTGGACAGCGTGGGGAGTGGAAGAGGAAGGGATGTAAGCAGGGAGAAAGGCGGTGCTGAGGGGAGGAAGTGTTTGACAGATAGCGGTAAAGTGACCGTTAATCTCCTCTGCCGCTATCACGGAAGGTAGGTGTGAGGTACAATAGAGAGAGGTGGAAAGTTTTTGCAGACCGCACAGCGAGTTTACCTTGTAGAACCACTGACTGCTGTTGGCCTGTTTGAGATGGTGAACTTTACCTGGGTAATATCGTTTCTTACCTGACTGTGTGTGTGTGTGTGTGTGTGTGTGTGTGTGTGTGTGTGTGTGTGTGTGGTGTTTGTGTGTGTTGACGCGCAGTGTGACATTCATCTTTTGGCATTGTTATTTTCTCTTTCCTACTTTGTGGTAGTGCTGGTCGTTGTGGTGGTGGTATTTTGTCGTTCTATAATATATTATTTCTAAGTTCTTTTCTCCAGCTCACACATAAATTATTACTTACATATCTAATTATTCATTGAATACATTCATTTTGGTAATCATTGTTATATATCTCAGTGATTAGTTAATTAAACAGAAAATGACGTTATTACGATATTAATTATTTATTCAATTGTTAAGTTGCTTGGTTACTTTATTTATTTTATTCCTTCAATATGTATGTGTTTATATGTTGAGAAAAATGTAGGTTTATTACGACTTGATCTACATTGTGGAGTGATAAGAGGTAGTTTTATCACCCAATGAAATGAGAGTGGCCAGTGCACGTACAATACACATGGATTTTATCCTAAAGTGGTAGGGGGTAGGTTTATCACAGATTGGACTAGGACAATGGTTCCCAAACCCCTGGGGGGCCATATAGAAGAATGTAGGGGGCCATAATCTGAGGCTATGCATAAATAAAACCAAAGGAGTTATCGGGTTGGTAGCCAGTGGAGGGAACTTACAGGTTCAGTACAGGTTTGTGCAATGCCTTGCTGCCAGGCACATGAGTAATACGTCCCCCACTTTTTTTAAATATGATTCTGTGTTCTTGACATAAAACAAGACATGTGGATGTATTAGGGAAGCAAGATAATTTTAACTCAACAAAAATCTAATCTAAGGCTTCCTAAGCTGTGTATTCTGTATGATAACCTGGTCTTGAATCTTACGTATCAGCAAGAATGTTCATATTATTCAGTTAACCGGACATTCACAGTTGCAACATTGATCACCGTGTGTGCCTCCCCATATAATCAGTTTCATCCCACCTGTGAATACTTCAGTATTATATGAACTTCAGCCAACATCAATACCACTTTAATGGTAAGAAAGCCCTGCATCATGAAGTATATTATGAAGGTAAATAATATCTGTTGTATTTATGCATATTCTATAACATTTTTTGTAACGTAAAATCTAACTTTCTTTCAACCTCATATTCACCATTTTATTATTCTAATCATAGGTGATGACATATGTTAGCGGTGTTAGAAATAGCAGTTTTATGCTTGTGCATTGCAGGTACAGTGATGGCTTCTAATAAGAAACGCAACTATGATGACAGCTAACTGAAATTTGGATTTACAAGCATCACTGATAAAGGTGTAGTGTATGTGATTTGTCACAAAATACTCACAGCTGAATTACTAAGGCCCAGTAAGCTTAGATTACGTCTGGAAACCAAGCATCTTTAACATGTAGGCAAAGATCGTTCTTTCTTTAGTCGACAAGAATTGAACATGAAGAGACACCGACTTGATGCCAGTGGTTCCTTTCATCAACAAAATGCTGCCGTAGTGGAGGCATCATTTCTTGTATCCCTTGAAATAGCAAAGAAAAAGAAGCCTCACACAATTGGGGAGGAATTAATTTTGCCCTGTGCCAAAACAATGGTAAAGCTTGCTTTCAGTGAGAAAAGTGCTAAAAAGGTGAATACTATTTCACTCTCAAATAATACAGTGCACCGCCGAATCTCCACTCTCAAATAATACAGTGCACCGCCGAATCTCCCAACTATCGGATGACATCAAAAAGAAGGTGATACAGGAAGTTAAAAGAGCTGGATTATTTAGTATTCAATTTGATGAGTCCACTGGCGCCATGTTCTGCTCACAAATCCTGGCTTTTGTAAGGTTTGTTAATGATGAGGATCTGAAGAAGGAATTCTTGTTTTGTCAGCCTCTTGAACAATCTATAAAAGGTGAAGATGTAATGCAGAAACTTTGAATCAGAAACTTTGAAACAGAATTCTTTGAATCTGAAGATCTTGACTGGGGAAATCTCTGGGATATGCACAGACGGGGCTTCAGCCATGTTGAGTTCTCAGTCAGGTTTTGTTTCAAGAGTTATACAAAAAGCACCAAATGCTATCCCTCTTCACTGCATGATCCGCAGGCAAGCTCTTGCATTAAAAGCGCTACCCTCAGAATTACAAGAAACTTTGAGTACAATTATAAATACAGTTAACTTTGTTAAATGTAGTGCTCTTAACAAACGCCTTTTCAAGAGACTCTGTCAAGATATGGGTGCAGCTCATGAGACTCTCCTATTTCATACAGCAGTTTGCTGGCTATAAAAAGGAAATGTTGTTCAGTGTGTGTTTGAGCTCAGAGAAGAGATCAGCTTCTTTCTCAGAATAGAGAACAAGCAAGATTTGCTGTCAGCATGGTCTGCAGATAGCTTCGAAATACGGCTAGCCTATCTTGTTGACATATTTAGGCAGTTGAACACACTGAACCTTGAACTCCAAGGGAAAGTAAGCTTGATAATCGATCTTGTGGACAAAATCAAAGCTTTCTTTCGTAAGATGAAGAACTGGAGACGCAAAGATGGAATGGAAAACTTTGCAATGCTGGAGACAGTGTCAGAAATTGTAGATGAGTGTGATGCTGCTACGCATATTTTGATTACTCAACATCTTGAGATTTTGGAAGGGGAATTTAAAAGATACTTCCCAGATTTCCAAAGCCTAAATTCTCGGCTAGTAAGGGCCCCCTTCACTGCTCCAGTAACATGCATTCCTGATGACAATGATGATGGCCAAACTGAGCTGTTGACACTTCAGGAGGATACAGGAGCTAAGATGAGGTTTGAAACTGAATCTCGAACAGTATTTTGGTCATCAATGGCAGCTTCATACCCAAAAGTTAGCTTTTCGCCACCTCCTACCATTTTCATCAACTTATTCCTGTGAGGCTGCATTCTCTCAACTATTCCACATTCAAATGAAATATCGCAACAGACTTGAAGTGAAGCATGACCTACGGTGTGCTTTAAGTGAAACAAAACCAAGAATCAAGAAGCTTGTTGATATAATCTGCAACATCACCCTTCACACTGAGTAGAATGGGGATTCAAAAGTGAAGGAAACATGAACCTGGCATGAACGTTCAGAAGCAAAATTTAATGGTTTGGGAGGAGGTTGGTGTGTGGCCACTGAAGGCAATGGTTGTGGCAGTTAATTATGACTCCCTATGATAGCATTTCATTTCAGAATTACAAAGCTATAAGATTTGTAAGATTCAAAGATCAGATGACATTGTGAGCGATTAATACACTTTTTCAATCCAGTGGATTTTTTTTTTTTTTTTTTTTTTTTTTTTTTTTTTTTTTTTTTTTTTTTTTTTTTTTTTTTTTTTTTTTGCTTATTGTTGAAACAGCTTTTCACAATAATGGAACTTTTAATTACTCTACGTATGAGTTTTTCTCTAATGTGCATTATATTACTTGTTTAGTACCATTTCAATAATTATATGAGATTCAGCTAAAGCAAAATACAAATTTCTTTATTTATAATTAACAAAAGATAAAATAACAAATGGAATCAATAAGATTACAGGATTTCCTAGAGTGTTTTTTTCATGGGCCTAATGAGTTTAGGACTGTTGACAGTCACGGTAGTCACGGGTTATTGTTGTGTGTTTGTGGGGGGTGGTGGAATGGACAAGGATCATGTATGAAAAGTGGGTAACCACCAGAAAAAGTTTGGGAACCACTGGAATAGGATGTGTAACGGAAAGGAGGTAGGTTTATCACAGCGTGTCACGTCAGGGCTGGTCAAGATAGGTCATGCTTTTGTAAGGTAAAAAAAGACCCCGAAAATTTTCATTATCCTGAGTGTCTCTATATTGGTGATCATTTTTTGTGGCTACTGTTTATTCTATTACTTTATGTATACGGCTTTATAAAGTCACACACACACACACACACACACACACACACACACACACACACACACACACACACACTTTCAAAACGATAAGAGTGCATGAGAGATTATAATAAATCTTGTTTCCCTATCTACCTATCTATATATTTATCAAAACTATCTATCTATCTAAAGTACTACCTACATATACACGTCCAACACAATCTTACCCAAACAAGCTGAACATCCTTTCCCACTTAAGCATAACATTCTTACCTCCTCAAAATCAGTACCCTCCTTTAGTATGTCCCTAACTGTACTTATCTACGCACTATTCTTCCTTATTTCCACAGCAGTTTTTCGTATGCCCCTTCATGTGCCTATCTAGATACGGACCCTCCATATGTCCATTACTGTTCTTATCAAGAAACCGTATGTACTCATCTGAAAACCGTATAAACTTATCTGACAAACATATGTACTGATCTGAAAACCGTGTGTACTTATTTGGATACCGTTCGAGAGAAAAATAGATTTTTCCTCTAGTTTTGTCCTCGTCTTCCTTACCGTCTCTTCCTCGTCTTCTTTCTTCCCTTCTCTCTCTCTCTCTCTCTCTCTCTCTCTCTCTCTCTCTCTCTCTCTCTCTCTCTCTCTCTCTCTCTCTCTCTCTCTCTCTCTCTCTCTCTCTCTCTCTCTCTCTCTCTCTCTCTCTCTCTCTCTCTCTGGTAAATGACTTTACATTATTGTATTACATTTTGAAGAAGTCGAGAGAGAGAGAGAGAGAGAGAGAGAGAGAGAGAGAGAGAGAGAGAGAGAGAGAGAGAGAGAGAGAGAGAGAGAGAGAGAGAGAGAGAGAGAGAGAGAAGAAAGAGAGGTGAGAGAGAGAGAGAGAGAGAGAGAGAGAGAGAGAGAGAGAGAGAGAGAGAGAGAGAGAGAGAATGAATGAATGAATTTTTATTGTACTTTATCCCATCAGCGCTTCTCTATTCTGTCTATAAGAGTTGTCTATGTTTTGCAGTCCGTGGCTTTATATAGAACGTGGTTCCAAATTCCATGACTTGAGTGAGGAAGAAGAAAAAAGAAAAGAACAATGTGTTTAACTAATATTGTTGAGTTTTTTTGTCTTGTTAAATTTGATCGATTAAATGAAATTCAAAAACTTGAACTTATTGAAATTTTTAATTATTTGATTAGATGGATTGTGATAATTTTTAGTACTGCTTCTGAGTCCTTTGAATATTCCAAACACTTCTATTTGGTCAATTTTTCATTTATTCTATATTTAGTAAGGCTTACGAGTCCTTTGAATTTTCCAAGCACTTCTATTTGGTGGGTTCGTGTTATTCGGTTAATATGCCTGGTTTGTTAAGATATTCCTTTGAATTTCTTTTGTATAATTTATTGTATTATTCGGTTAATAAAACTGATTAGGCTCAATAAAAAAAGAACATAAGAAAATGAAGGTAGGAGGAGGTTTGGAGAAGGAGGAGGAGGAGGAGGAGGATGTACAGCCGGACGTCAGGCACTCACGATCAATGCCTTCAGATCACTGTCTCAGTGTTTCCACGATAGCAGGAAGCGATTTTT
>JAHFWG010000247.1:0-10389 GCA_020233015.1 Callinectes sapidus | reverse complement strand
AATGCAGCGAGATGCACCGGCCTCCGACATATCTGCCGTGTCAGCAACTGTCAGCTGGAAGTTACCTGTTGCAAGGTAATGTAGAGCAACTAACAGTTGCAAACCAGGCAAGATACGGAGACCTGGAAATGTTAATTACTACGTTTAGTTTAAACACGTGAAATACCATCGCCTAATATGTACAAAGGCGTTATACACTTTTATTATGTGGTATATTACTTGAAAATTTGGTCTTCATACCATCTAAAAAAAAAATTAAAATTTTGGATACATCAATTCATTTCCATTTACTTAAAGAATTATACAATGAATAACTATGCTTTCACAACCTAATCAATAAAAAAGTATTCTACTGCTCTTGAGAATTAATCCCCATATAAAACTTACATACTTTTGTAACTATACATGCAATAGATACAACATATTATCCCGTATGAAAATCAAAGTGTATGCATGTGTACCTACAATAGATATTTGGGTAGTAAAATCTTATCTCTCCTGTCCCTAGAAGATGGAAGAAGAGGTTTAATTTCTGCCAGTAAGGTGCTAAAACTTTCTTTTGAGTCTGTACCGTGACAGAAATTCCTCGTCAGAGTAGTGCTGGAGCGGGTCAATCCGGTGACTGACAGTCCTCCTTTCATAGTGGCGGTGATGACCCACTAGTTCAGCCAGCTCAACCACCTCTCTCAAGTTAATGAGGTGTTGGAGGGAACACAGTTCTGCCATGCTGTAACCAATTACCTTTAAGTTATTGTTCATTGCGAGCCAACATAACAGAACAATATCTACAAAAACTGGAAGAAATATTGAAATAGAAATAAATTTTTGTGAACTGCTCACTACAAATCATGCCTTAATTCCTAGTATTTAACGTACTTCTTGATTTTGTTACCATTGCAAATGACAGATAACCTTGTCGTCTGAAGTGATGAGGGTAATATGTGGATGTTTACCGGGCCAGAGTAAATTCAGCTCATCAAACTTGTGAACAAAGCTGACAAGATGCTTCAAATACATGTGTTCAGAGGATCATGTTATCTAAGTATGTGGTTAATCCTAACTAAACAACAAAACATATGAATAAATTCATGTAATTCATGTAACAAATAGTTACGTAATTTTCTAATTGGGAGAAACTGACACCTCATCTTTAGCAGGAACATTTATCTAACACAGACTAACCATGTTCTTAGTTATTGACAGGTTTTTTATTTATTTATTTTCATTTATTTATTTTTAATATTTTTCTCAATTGAAAGTTCTGAATGCCTTTTTCAGTGACGGGTTTTATTATGCATGCAGTCATTAATTAATACCAAATTGTATTAATATTTAATACCATTTGGTTGAAATCCCCAACATTTAATTGATGATTAGCTTTATATGATAAAATTTTTTGGTGCACAGCTTCACTATAACAAATGTGGCTGGATTTACATCAATGTTCCATGTTATCTATGTTTCTTTCATATCTTTTGTTGAATGTAATGCACTATTGGTAACAAATTAACATTTTTTTCTAATATTAACTTTTTTATATAACTAACACTATAGAACTACTGTGTTTCGGGGAGCAGTTGCCCATAGGTGGTCTGCTTTCTGCATCAATGCAATGCACAGGCACACGGCTAATACAATTAATTTACATATGAAATGTTTTTTTATCGTTGAAATAGTAATAATAACACTAGTTTTTCTCTCGTGATAATAAGAATACTATCGCTCCCTGAGGCCAGTTTTGCTTCACTGTGTTTGATGTGTTACACTTACCTGATTCCCTGTATTGTTACCATTTTACACTTCTACCACTAAAATATCACTTTTAGCAGTGTTGGTTATCCACTTACAGCACTATATTAAACAGAAAATGGAAAAATGTAAGTGATGAATCACTATGGAGACCCACGGAGACACCTCACCACTTACATCACTTGAATTATCCTTCCTACATCGTATTCCAGCATAAATATGACACAAATATATTCCTAGTATATGGCAGTAACTCCTTAACTTGTTAAAAACTCACCTATGAGGGTGTAAAGAGAAATAACCGTTGTACCAGCCGTGGTAACAGACAACGGTGAGTCGATTCTTAAATACCGTGCTATGACGGTCGGGATACGACGAGCGTTCTTGCATACGGCCCTTAAAAGAAAGGTGATCAAAGATGAGACCAGTTGTCCCTTCAGGAGCACTTTCTAACACTACAGTAATAAATCGGCCAGAAGCATTATATTCTGTCTTGGTCTTCTTTCTGGGATTTGGTCGAAGTGTTTCCAAAGCGGTTGTCTTGGTCTCCATTGCCACATTTGATAACCGAGCCTTTTTACAGTAGGAGGTAGTTGAAGTCACTGATTTCTCCAAACTGCGTCTCTGAAGCCAGCCTAAAAATGATACTGCATGCTTACAGTAACCTTCTGCCTCTGCACAGTCCATGCATTTGGTATCAACAACCTTTTCTGAAGTTTAATCAATCTTGACAACAAGTGTAAGGTTTTGATGAAACTTTTTGCTCGGGTGTTATGCGGCCAACAACTTCACAGACTCCATCTGCTCGTCTCAACTGTACATAACCAACAGCATCAGTTCCATAGTCTACACCAGCAGACCTGAAAAATTATTTTGACGTGAATTTACAGATTTAACCATTTATCAAGCAGAAAATTATATATGGTAACCTAAACAGGCTTCGGAAATGGCTGCAACAACTCTCACTGTGCCCCAGTTAGGTCTTGGATTTTTGCCCCATTCTACTGTACATTGTTTTTATAAATTGAATCAAGTTATTCAGAATTACTGTACTATGAGAACCTATTTATATCCTGTCAGTTTGTTGCTCTTATGTCACAACCACTGGCCCCAGTTAAGTCTTAGTTATGTGCCCAATTCTATATTATGTATTTTATAATTTAAATCGAGTACTGTACTACAAAAAAAAACTCTACATAACGTGTTTATCTGTAACATCAATAAGAGTTACAGATAATAATGGTATGTTAAAGTTGTAAATTTGCCCTACTTCTCGGAATATATATGGTTAGGTTAGTTTAATTTTGGCCTACTTGATAGACTAGGTTTGGTTAGGTTAGTTTGATTTTGGCCTATACTTGTTAGTCTAGGTTAGGTTAGGTTAGTCTAATTTTGGCCTATACTTCTTAGACTAGGTTTGGTTAGGTTAGTTTAATTTTGGCCTATACTTCTTAGACTAGGTTTGGTTATGTTAGTGTAATTTTGGCCTATACTTCTTAGACTAGGTTTGGTTAGGTTGGTTTAGTTTCATTAATCTTTATTTGCTTGATGTTTTATTTGTTTCAAAGCTCACCAAACCTTTTCCTTTAGCCTGACAATACATTACTAACTTGCAGAATAATTGCTGGATGACGGAGATCCTGACAGAAATCTATAAACATATAGACTTTTGGTAAGTTTCTATCATCACTCTTAGTGAAGCCTGGTAGAAGTTGACCACCATTCACCTGCTGCTTGCTCTACAAATTAAAGTACAACCTCAGTTACCAGCAGTATCTCATAATACGTATAAAAAAAAAAATAAAAAAAAAAAAAATATATATATATATATATATATATATATATATATATATATATATATATATATATATATATATACTCTGAATAGTGTCTAATCCATCCATACATTATATTATCTGAGATCTTACAACCCATAATTTCCCTAATAAGATTCATTATAAGTTAGAGCACAAGTTCTTTAATTTGGGGTTCTCTCAAGACAAGGAGTGAATTTATGCAAATTTCACTCCCTTTGTAATATTTCAACATATTTCTCACACCACCATAGTGTACAGTAAGCACTTATAATAAAGCTGAGGAGCGTTGGTTTTAGATGGAGTGGCCATAATCACAAAATCAGTAGAAAATATGAACACCACGTCTGAATACCACTTGTTCCCTGTGTTTTTGTATACAATCTGACGTCACATCCATAATGGCGGCTACTTCCCTGTTCCCGCGAAGAATTAAAATTATCTCTTCATCATCTGGTCAACTGGCTATTTCCAAGACGTAATATATGCACCATATTATTACTGATACCTGGCATAATGCATTTCTAGATAATTTCCAGAACCGGAAACATGTCAATTGTAATACTGCAAACTAATTATTGAACAGACAGTGACTTTTTTGATATAGAAATGCTAGTTTAAACCAATTGAACAGACGGTGACTGTTGAGTGCAAACATAGAGGATTTCGAATATGGTAGTGAGAATGCAGACAAAGACCTTTTCAGTGGGGATGATTCTGATAAGGACCCAGACTTTGACCTGAGTTCTTATATATTCAAAATGCAAGGTCATCTAAGTGATGAGGAGGAACATGCATTGCCGGCGAGGAAGCGCCCCCCCCCCCCACACCTTAAAAAAAAAATAAATAAATAAAAAAATAAAAAAAGGTTAATGTACAACAACCGATACTCAGTTGTTCGCATTGGACTGAGGAGGATGTGCGTAGGAGGGTTGATCCTACGATCAACATCTCTTCTCAAAGTAGTGATGTTAATGAGGAAAAAGAGAGAGAACAGGAAGAAGAGATGGACAGTGATGAAGTGGAAGAGAATATGGAGGAACATACAGATGAGGCTATGGAAAGTCATGGTGACTATGATGAACTGAAAAAGAAATGTGTCAGTTTTAACATATGCATTCCAATCAGCAGCTGCAAGCAATAAAATGGCTCTCCAAAACATAATTAATGTAGGTAGCTCAGAAGACTCCAATACCAACTAATGTCGAAGCAGATTATTCCCAAAGAATTAAATCCTTGGAGGAAGAAATGTTTCGTCTTATGAAGGAAATGGACAAACAGGTGGCTGCCAATAAACGTTTTTGGACAGTTATCAAAAAGTCTCCCAAAAGTTGACAAAAAAGTCCTCACGCGTGTCAGAGACGTGAAAACGAATGGTGGGCGCAAGGCAATATCCTACCCCATGCCCATTTGCCCGGCACCAGTCCTAAACATGAGGCGGCATCTCTCCTTTGTCCATAATGTCTCAACCACAGAGGAACAGCAGGCCTTCATTGCAAAAGGGAAAGTTTTGGGACAGGAAGAAGCAAGGATGTCAAACCCTGTCAGAAGACAAAAGTACTGCTCATTGCGCCAAAAAGCATTGAGCAGAGTGGACTTCCACTTAGTCCACTGCCATAAACTGAAGCGAGGAAGTGCTCGGTTCAGAGAAATTTTCCAGTCAGTACGTACAACAGGCATTATTTTTTTTATTAACTGATTATTCGATGATAGCAACATGTGTGTGTTTACGTACACCAAAACTCTACCTATTTTTTTTTTTTTTTTTTATCCTTACTGTGTGTTCCTGTTGCGGGAGAGGAGACAACTGAAAACGTTGCTGAAGCATCTTTAAATAAGGAACAGCACCCAAAGCAATGAGAGAAATAATATATAAAGCAGTTCAACAAACTTGTCAGGCACACCAGGCTATCATTGAGTCTCCCAAACCATATGATGATGGACAAGGATGGGTGAAGACGGACCAAGAAGGTCTTCATGCCATTTGGTCCAAAGGACCAATCCTTCCAAAGTCACTGGTCGACCTGCTGGAGGCTGATCAAGATGGGGCAGTGAGAGTGGAGGAGATGGAGGAGGATGAAAGAATGTGAAGCGGATGGAGAAATTGATTTTGATGCCCTTCTGGAAGATGACGAATACTGATTATGGTTACAAATAAAGTGATAGATAACACCTGTCGTGGATTAATTTCTTTACCAAACATGTATAAATAATTATCAGATGATTTAACCCTATATTGCATACATTTTCATTTGTTAAGAAAAAAAAAATTCCAAGGTAATAAATATTGTTTTTAGGATACAAACAACCTTCATGTAGCGTGAAATTATTGTTTTATTTGTATTTATATAGTTAGAGGTATGTTGCCTCAGGGCTACATTGTGCCCACGTACAAAAATAACATTGTATTGCTATGAAAATATTTCTTCCTAATAATGCCTTGTTTGAAAGTAACTGACTGAAAATTCTTTGGTACAAAGTTTCTTTAATTCAATAAGAAAATATTCCATACTTAAAACTACAAATGGTCACTTCTTTATCACATAATATTTCATTCATAACTATGAAAAATACATTTCATTTTTTTCTGGCGATTGACATACTTTTATCAAATAATGTTCTAGATTCATCAACAGGCCAGGAAAAAAATACCTATATTAGTATCTCTTTGAATACGATTATTACCGTACTCCATTTATAATTCAAACTTGTATTCCTTTTGAAAACATACATATTTTTGGCACATAAATGGTAACTACTCAAAATTATATTCCTCCCAAAAGTTACTGACAATCCTTTGCACCAATAGTATATCACATATTGAACTCAAAATTTATTTACCTACTGGTGAAACTTCATGAAGCAGTTAGATTTGGGTGTGAAACATAAGTTCACTTTGCCTTTGCAGCAGAACACCTTGCAGATTCCAGAACATCCTGGGTTCTTGCACCGTCCTTTTTTTTCTCTATATTCTGGAAAGTGGCCAAACATATCAGTCCTCACAGGTTTGGCTGGTATTTTTAGTGCTGGACCCCTCTTAGCTTTTGCTTTGTAAAGCTGATCAACATCCACAGATGGCCTTCCTCTTTTTGTTCCACAAGCTTTATTTTTTAGAAGTAAGCAGTCTGCTACTTCTAGTTTAAATTTCAGAAGAGGAAGATTTTTTCCCGGGGCAGTGCTTAGCTCAAAATCTCTTCTGTATAATAGCCATGCCTGGATGAGCATCATGTCAAAGAAGTGCCAAAGCAGTTTGTGGTACCATTTTTTGGACCTTAGACAAATTATTTACAGGGCTAAGAGGGAATCAAGGAGGTCCACCCCACCCATGAACTTATTATAGAGCATGACAATTGAGGGACATGATATAGCTTTGTATTGCTTTGCCTTAGAGTCCCACCTTTTGACTGTACTTTGTGGCTCTAGAGCAGCAAAATTAGTGAGAAGTGTCACCCCTCTGTTGTCATGCCATTTTACTGCCCGTAGCTCTACATCATCCTTTTGTGTCACTTGAATGACACTTGTACCACGCCCGGACTTTTTCATCTGTGAATCAGAGGGCATGATGCAGCCAGAAACTCGATTCAGTCTAACTGTCCCAAGTGAGCAAAAACCTTGTTTCCATAGTGTTACTTGCAGAAGAGGACTGTTGAACCAATTGTCAAAGTAAACTTTATGCCATACCCGTTTTGGTATTGGCTGGAGGAGGTCAAGGACAATGTTACCAGAAGCTTTCACATCTGGCTGACCTGGAACATGATTTATACTTCCTGTATAAATTTTGAAGTTGTAGACTAAACCATCAATCCCTGAGAGAACAAAGATTTTGTAGC
Source organism: Callinectes sapidus (assembly GCA_020233015.1). Classification (NCBI taxonomy): domain Eukaryota; kingdom Metazoa; phylum Arthropoda; class Malacostraca; order Decapoda; family Portunidae; genus Callinectes; species Callinectes sapidus. The sequence continues at coordinate 2,996 of JAHFWG010000247.1, read as the reverse complement.
CCCTCTTCTTTGGTTTCTTTGGATTGTAGGTTCTAATGCCTATGTTCCCCTTGAAGGGAACAATTTGTTCATCAATTGAAAGTTTTTCAGCACGAGGCACACTTTTAACTCTTGATGTAATCATAATGATGGGCCTAATTTTGTACAATTTGTCTTCACAATTAGCAGGACAACTTTGGTTATCATTACAGTGAAGGTTATTCTTTATAGTCTGAAATCTTTGAAGAGGCATTACATCTGCTACTTTTGGGAACCTGAGGAATGAACTCCATTATAGCCTAGCCCTTGGAAGCTTAATTATACTCATTAGGTATAAAATACCAATAAACTGTTCAAGCTCATGCAGTGTCAAATTCAGTGGTTTGTTATGGTTTTTTTGAACTGCATATTTGTTAGATTCATCAACTAACAGTTGTTTTTATTTTGTTGTCAACTAACTCCTCATAATATTCTGTGGGGCTTTTCACTTTGCTTTCACAAGTATAAACTTGGCCTGTAAATACATTCTCTAACGATACTACATCGTTTGGTCCCTTACTCTTCCATATACTTTTCCTTTTCACTTTCTTTCCTCCAGCAGAGGTGCTTGGAACCTCCTCATCTTCACTTCCTTCATCATCTGGATCATCCTCGTAAGGGAGGTCTTCCAAATCCTTTTCAACATCATATTCTTCATCTTCACTCTCTACGTTTTCATCCTCAGATTCCTCTGGCACACCTACTTCATAGGATTTGCCATAGAATGACGTAGGTTTCATGGCTGAAAAAAAAGGAAACAAGTAAATACACACATCATGCCGAAAAATATAAAGCTGAAAAGCATATGTTGCCACAAAAAACATAAGCATGTAGCTCATCAAGTATCATTGGCCACAGACTTGAGCTTCCATATTTTTCTCCAGTACCCGAAGAAAAGATTTGCCCTGTATCTGGTAACACTTTTCCCAAGTCCACGAAAAAAAGTGTTGCCAGATACAGAACAAATCTTTTCTTCTGGTATAGGAGAAAAGGGGTAAGCATATTGAAGCTCAAGTCTGTGGCTAAGTATACACAATGTTGCTTCAAAGACACAAACATGCAGCATAACAAGTGCATATTGTTGCTTCAAAGACACAAGCATACAGCATAACAAGTGCATAATGTTGCTTCAAAGACACAAGCATACAACACCTCATCTTTAGTAGTCAAAGTGTAAAATGTTGCTTCAAAGAAACAATCATACAGCACTTCAAGTGCATAATGATGCTTCAAAGACACATGCCATCTTGAAAATACTGAATACTAAATATAGAAGTATTTTTTTTATAGAAAGTGCATAATGTTGCTACAAATACACAAACATTCCTGAACCAAATAACGGCTATTTATATTTCATACTTCGGAAATGACTATCACACTGCATTTACACATGGTAACTTTACATACTGTGATTTTTTGGAGTACGTACCTGCATATATGTTGGAGAGATAGGACTGCAAGTTACTGCAACAACACGAGAGGATTCAGGAGCTCACGGGGGAAACATCCTCGCCCTCTAGTGTCTCCCCTCGCACTGCTGGTGTGATGTCGGTTGGGGACACGGGTGACAAAACCCCAGGGCCCGGATTCAGAAAGCACTTTACACTATTCAAGGGGTGTATATCTCATGGTTACAACTTTCAAACAGTGTATGGTATTCAGAAAGCCACTTACAACTTTCAAATGGTGTGGGAAGGGTGTAAATCTGGGCCCAGAACTACACCATCTGAGGAGGTGGTGTAACTCACTCAGATGAACACAAAATTCGGTATAACTAATGTTTGCCAAGAAGATATAAGTGATTTGAAACACTATGACACCCAAAAAATCATATAAAGGCTATAAAGGCTGGATGATATATAGCCCAATGTGGAGACGATTCTCGGCTAGCCTAACTGCACCCCCACGGGCCCCACAGGCGAGCCGGACGGACCACAGACCGACACGAGTGTCCCTAATATTTAGATCTCGTGTTTTTATTTGTTTCACTTGATTTCTGCTGCAGATATATCATTACGATGTTTCTCCATCACTAAAACAGCTTGCCACAGGTCCTACAAGTTTGTGGGAGAAGAGGGAACTCATAAATGTGTGGTTTGCCCCGCGGCAAAGTGGCCGACACAAAATCATATAGAACATCACTAATTTATTCAGACACACATTACCGTCCTTATGATAATGTCCTTGTGTATGTCTTCTGCTTCTACAATGACTGAAACTGAAGGGAACTGATAAAAAAACTTTAAGTAAAACAAGACAGAAGTAGAGGTGGCGATCAACAGAGAGACGACTATCAAAACAAGTCACAAGAGGAAGAAGAAGAAAAGGGCGGCGTTTAGAGGGAGCGGGGAGACAGGAGGGTTTGTGATTGGTTAGCCGTTTTGTGTCCGGGGTTGTGATTCGCTGGCGTCTGTGACGTCAACATGGGCGGGAAATCTCGATCAGCTGCCTCTATGTGTCCACTGAAGAGGAAGAAGAAGATACACTTAGCTTTCTGAATCCCAATGTGAGCATAGTGTAAGTAGCCACAACTTTCGAAGGTTGTAGAAAAATTACAACTTCCTAACACCTTACTCTTTCTGAATCCGGGCCCAGACCAAGCACGGAAGTATACTCAAATTCAAGATGGCCGATGGCCGCCATCTTGGATTTGTAGGTCACAGAGGATAAATAGGATAAATAATATCATAATCGTGTTCAGGATGATGAAAACCCCACATTAGAGGCATTGATAAACTGTCTGTGAACATTCCCTCCTGACGTCAAAAATGGCCAAAATTAGAGATCACGGGGTCATAAAAGGGTCATGGGACAATATTTCAGCTTGGAAACACCTCAAACCTTTAAGAGGAAGGTCTAAGCATTTCAAAACTGGTTGTAGAATTTTGTCATCAATATGGTGCACGTGGACCCCTCCTGGCTCCCGGACTATAACGTTCACTGGTTACCTGACGGGCAACTGCAAAATGCTGTTGCGT
>JAHFWG010001356.1:6277-25000 GCA_020233015.1 Callinectes sapidus | reverse complement strand
GGTGTAGCGGCAGGCACAGCTGGGTCTTGTGACAGACAGTCAGGGCTGAGACGTCCCGGCGATGCTCGAGAGACGTCATGCTGGCTGGAATCTCCGCTTCTTCCCCCAACAAGCGGAGGGCACGTCTCTGCACCGCGTCCAGGCGCCGGGTGTGGGTGGCGGCTCCAGACATCCATGCCAAGGCACCATATTCCATACAAGGGCGAATCTGTGCCTTGTATAGGGTCAGGATGCCTCGGGTGTCAAGGCTACCCGCCACCCTGCGAAGGGCAGACACACGCTGAGAGGTCTGGCGGGCTACGGTCGTGATGTATTGGTCGTATCGCAGCTCCCGGGCAATGGTGATACCCAGGACCTTGATGGTATTCTGAAGGGGCAGCCGAACCCCCTCAAACTGTAGCTGTCCCTCCACTGCCTGAGAGGCAGCAGGAGACCGGGAGACTACCTCTCTCTCTCTCTCTCTCTCTCTCTCTCTCTCTCTCTCTCTCTCTCTCTCTCTCTCTCTCTCTCTCTCTCTCTCTTCCACACACACACACACACACATATTTATTCATTTATTCATTTCCCCATTATCAGGCCTTTACCGACTGTTGCATCGCTGTCTGTATCCAACAAACGGCGTTCAATAGAGTTATCACACAGCCCTCTCCGACTGCGTGACATGGTCTTATTCTGACAGACAGAACTAAACTGACCTGTTTTCACTGGTCAGTGGTCAGTAACCTTTCTGACGTTGCTATATCTACGGGATAAGGTCATATTTCATCCCTTACTTCTCATATCAAGCTTTGTAGATCTATCACCGTTGTGAGAGAGACGTTTGTTCTAAAGAGTGTTTGTTCTAAAAATAGCCACCCTCCACCCCTGGGGAGAGCGTTGCCATTATGGCGAGCATGCATTTTCCGAAAAAATATGTACTTATTCTTCCAAAAGAAAAGTTATTGGCAAAATATTATTTACATTGTGAAAAGGTTTACTACCACGTATTAATAACCTTTGAAATATAGAGAGAAAGTAGTGGAATTAAGCTGTTGTCATATTAGCGGGGTTGAATTACTATCTTGCCGCTACACCGAGCAGACTTACCAGCCTACACTGCTAGAATTGAGGTATATAATTTAGAGAAAAATGTATGAGAACAGTATATAAGCATGTTTTGACGACGATATTCATCCAAAAACAGACGGAATCTCCCGAACGTAAGTCTCACGTCGCCTGAAAAATTGTACCAGTAATTTAAGTATTTTCAAAAGTAGAATGAAAAGTGCTATTTAATGTTCTGATTCAAAACTCTTCATATTTATGTTAAATCTTTATTATTATTTTGTAAATATATCATAATGATGTCTCATTGAACAGTATTTATTATAAAGATATTGATGTAATGTTGTGCAATGATAATATCAATTATTTAATCGGGTAAGATGATTTTGCCCAGCCCTCTGTATATTTTGTGTATATATATATATATATATATATATATATATATATATATATATATATATATATATATATATATATATATATATTATCTGTCCGCTAGGGAGCCTCAGCTCAGCGGGCTAATGCCCTAATAACCTAATTATGTTAGGAAATTTATATGTAAATATGTTACTCTGGGCAATAAACAATCATTCAATCAATCAATCAACAAATCAGTGTATCTCAGAGCCCATGACGTATCTGACGCTGTACGGGTAAAATTGTGTAGCCTCATTGCTTTACCGCTGTCGTAGGAGTCTTGCTTTAAGCATATTATAGTGATGTAGCTCGCTTCACACAACAGCACAAGAGTATGAGGACAATAGAGAAAACTCCTCTGCTCATCCTCGGATTAGAGAAGAGTAAGAGGATAACAAATATTCCCGTCACTAAAGAAATAGTGGAATATGTGGGAAATATTTCCCACAGATATAAATCATTGTTTAAGTATTATCTCGTTAAAGTATAATTAGAGGATAGTGTGCGTATTGTTGTATTAATGCTTCGATCAATTCATATAGTATCGAAGCTGCTTTGGTGAAGCAAACCATGTCCAAGAATGACGAGAGATAGAGCTTTAGTGGGCAGTATAATATTAGACACAAGAGAGAAGACACGATAAAGGGATTATAGTGATAATACCAAGGATTACTACATAATACTACATAGAGTAACTACAATTACTAATATAGTTACTGTAAGGAGTTTAACACTGCAACGTCCGCTGCCTGTAAGTAGTCTCTTATAACCACTGGCCAGTAGGTTGACTGAGTTACTGACAGGTAGGCGTTACGAGAAATTATAATCACAACAAGGTGACAACATACCCACTTATTCGATCTTTCTTTGTCATTCATGATAATAATTTGACGGAATAGTCATCAATTTCAAATACGATATATTAATAAGTAACCATTTAACATTACAGAAATACATCCAAAGCAGTAACACCCTTCCATATGTGAGTAGATAAAGGTATAATTAATATATATTATTTGCGTGAAAGTTTAACGAGTAAATACATGAATTCACGTTAAGTTTCACGACAATGGTCCTTCGAACCGGATTTGAAGCGGTGACTTTCCGAAACACAACCTTAACAAGCAATAAGTGCTGATAAATTAGTCGCCGTTGTCGGACATAGTTTGGTTCCACCTTCAATTGGTACGATTGATGGTACACTAATTAGAACATTTCGGTCTCCCGGTGCCAGAGTTGCCACTTTTGATACGAATGTTACTTTGAATGCTGTGTTGAACTGGCATCACGATATAACTGTACTTTTTATTTGTGATAACGACATCAATGATAGTTGCATCCCTGCGGAAATATAACATTATATAAGTAGTTGAAAGAATTCATGCTTGTTATGATTCAACTATGTCTCGTACTGATAGATCACAGAAATCCTCCACCAGGTAATAGATTTAATGTTACAGCTTCAAAGTACAACAAAATAGCAAATAATATTCACAACAGATTAAAGAGAAAGTTGATAAATAAGGAGTATGTACGATTCATCAGTGTGGGCGCCAAACCATTTCAAATAAGCGTATCAGATGGTGTTCATTTTGATGATGAAACAAAGGCTGTGTTGCGTAAGAAATTACGAAACGCTATCAAGCATAGTTTACAGTGCTAAATATAACTATCATGGCAAAGGTAGAAGTACTATAACGCTTGTTAACCGCATACAAGGGGCACCTTACGCGAGCCAGTAACGATGCGGATAAATTACTTAACTCACGTTCACAAGACAATGATGATATACAAGCTGTAACACGGATCCTTGAAAATAAATGGAAGCGTTATGATGTAGGGAAAAAGAAAATACAGACAGAGATAAAGTGTAGATTTTGTCAAGCCCAACACAAGGATTCCAATTGTACCAAATACACTACTGGAACTGAACGAATGCAAAGACTAAGAGAACGTGGCTTATGTACCAGGTGTATGGGAACTCACCCTGCAAGTACTTGTACCGTGAATATCCAGCTTTGTGGGAAATGTGGAAGGGGCAATCACTACACCGTGCTTTGCAAAACCTACGAGACACGAGTCGGAACAAGCGGGGAGATATAATTCCGCCAAAGGGAAGTAGGCAACAGACTTCTACTCCTTCGATGGAAAAGGTTGAACATGTGAATGTTTCTACTGAAGCAACAAAGACGCCCAATGGTGTAGCTCTAGCAACAGCTATTGCTATGTTACAGTTGGGGGAACACAGAGTAGGGAGGTGAGGTTCTTTGACATTGGATCCCAAAGAACCTTTATAACAAAGAAACTAGTGCAACAGTCTGGATTAACCACGAAACAAACAAAGACGATGACTCTGACTGGGTTTATGGATCATCCTACTACTCAAGAATTTGATATAGTCAAACCTGTGATACAGATGGTCAACCATCGGAAAAGAATAAATGCAGTGGTCGTGGAACAGTTACCAAGAACCATTGTTACAGCAGGAATGACTGATGCTATGCAGCACCTGATTAGGAAAGGAATAATTTTGGCTGATCCTAACATACAAAACGATACTATAGGACCAGTTGACCTCCTCATAGGTGTTGATTATTATTATGACTTCATATCTCCACATTCTATAATGTATGATGGAGTACGGTTGTTGGAGTCCACTTCTGGATATATAATTACTGGTAACATATCAGTAAATTACAAACCAGCATTGCCAACTACTTCCTCAGAACATGTCACGCCAGAGGATAACTGAAGAGATGGATCTATTGTTGGACATGGATATACAGTTAGAGCTCAATCCTCCTATGCACAAGTTATGGGACTTGGACGTAATAGGAATTGATGTGAAACAACCCCTTCCAGAGGAGCAAATATCATAAAAGGAGTACTTGAACACTGTTAAATACGAAGGTGGACAATATTGGGTGAAATTACCCTGGGAAATAAGTAAACCACACCTTCCTAATAATTATCCTAGAGCCAAGGGTCAAATGTACCCTTTGGTAAAGGACTTAATAAAGAAGGGTTTGATTGAGAGTTATCAAAAGATACTCGATGAACATTTACAACTACAGTTCATAGAGGAAGTAGACCGTGCACGGCCAACAGATGAATGTCACTATTTACAACATCATGGTGTCAAGAAAGACTCTGCAACAACACCACTCAGAACAGTCTTCAACTGTAGTTCTAAGCCAGACACTGACTCTCCTTCCCTAAATGACTGTCTAATGACAAGGCCGTCCTTAACAAAGAAATTAGGAAGTATATTACTAAAGTTTAGGATTGGTTTATATGCCTACACGGCAGATATATCGAAAGCTTTTTTACGGATTGGCTTACAGGAGGAAGAGAGAGACTAAACACGTTTCCTGTGGCCGACCGAGCCACTTGACCCTGATAGTTTGGTAAAAACCTACAGATTCAGATCTGTTTTGTTTGAAGCGACAAGTATTCAATTCAGTATTACTATAGTAAATCTCACTCGAGGGCTGAAGAAGAAACATGATTATAGTTGCTGCGAATGGATGAAGCTTCATTATTCCAACACAAATTACCAAACACTACTATTCGTCAGCTCTACCTCATATATGAAATTTTTTTTTCAGCCTTTCACAGCTATCTGAAGGACTCAGGAATCCCTGATTTCTCACATGGAAGTTGAAAGTCAAACGAAGGTAATAAATAAGAAAACTCCATTGAAGGAATATACTGACACCACTAAGGAAAGTATAGGCTCATATTACTCCTCGGGATAAGAGACTACTTACAGGCAGCGGACGTTGCAGTGTTAAACTCCTTACAGTAACTATATTAGTAATTGTAGTTACTCTATGTAGTATTAGTTAAAGCGGTAACTATAGGTGTTCCGCAACGGAGTCTGTTTCATCACTGTTATCACTGTAATCCTTGGTATTATCACTATAATAATAGTATACTGCCCACTAAAGTTCTATCCCTCGTCCCTCGTGGACGTGGTTTGCTTTACCAAAGCAGTTTCGATACTATATGAATTGATCGAAGCATTTAATACAACAATACGCACACTATCCTCTAATTATACTTTAACGAAGTAATATTTAAACCCTAATTTATATCTGTGGGAAATATTTCCCACATCCTGGGGGGCCCAAGAACTTATCAAACCCAGTGAGTGGTAGCATTTTTCATATACAGTTATCCTCCACTCTATATTACAAAGTGATTATCCAGAAATACCAAAACAAGTTTACAAAATATATATAAACTTATTTACATTTTCTGAGGGTCTTTGTAGACGGCTCAGAAATGTTTAGTCCGAGGGTCTTTGTAGACGGCTCGGATATGTATTTTAGGCAAAGTTTTTTATACCTTAATTTTAGTGTTCCTACTTCCTGGGGGGCCCAAGAACTTAACTATATCCAACAGAATCCTGGGGGGGTCCCGAACACTTACTTAGAATACACAGTCGGAGTGGTAGCATTTTTTTTTTTCTATTTACATTTATCCTCCACTCCTACACCTAAATCTAAGTTATTCCACTTGACACGTGCCTGTATCGCCGTCATACGACGCGTACGTGGTTCTTTACTTCTCTCTTCTCTATATGTAACATCTGAAATTTCTAACGGAAGCAATTTATCTACTGTTCTGATTGATACTAGTCCCCTAGAAAGCACTTTTACCACCCTTAACATACCATGTTTATCAGGGAATATTTCTATGACTATTGGGCAAGTGGATCTTGGTGTGTTGCAGTCTATTAATACTATATCCCTAACTTTAACTTGGTGTTTAGGCACAGACACCTTATTGCCATAATAACGTCCTAAGAGAAGTGAAGTAATCTTCGCGCCAGAAACGATTCTATTTATTTAGAATCTTATGATTCTATTTATTTAGAATCTTATTTAGGTGATTGAATCTTTTATTTAAGTTTTCTATCGTAGTATCTTTATAGTTAAGGAAATCAGGATCTTTGATTCGGTTTTTGTTCAGTATTGGTGGCATCACATAAATTATTCCTCAATATAACAAATGATTGGGAGTTAGCGGTTCAGGTTCGTCTATACTTTCTTGTACATAAGTAAGTGGCCTGTTGCTGATACGAGCTTCTATTTCAACCAATAGTTTTCGTAACTCGTCGACACTAACTCTTTTGTGATGGAGAGTCTTTCTTAGGCATCTTTTAACGAGCCCAATCATAAAAGCCTCCCTGCCAGGGAGCTACAGGAGGAATAAAGTTCCACTCACATCTGCGTGACTGGAAGAATTCTTGCACTTCACTTGAATGAAAGAAACCTTTGAATATCTTTTCACTGGCTTTGAAGTTAGTAGAGTTATCGGATATTATAACATCTGGACATGATCTTCCTAAGAACCTTCTGAAGGCTCTAAGGAAACTCTCAGCTGACAAGTCCGTAGCTAGTTCGAGATGTACAGCCCTTGTGGTGGCACAAGTGAATAGACAAATATACACCTTAGAGGGCTCTTCTGTTTTGCAATTGTTAGGGTTCTTTAATACAATACTACCAGTATAATCTACCCCAACAATTTGGAAAGGCTTTGATTCTTTGACTTTCTCACTAGGAATAGGTGGTGGTCCTGGATATTTAATTAACCTTAAGCATGTAGTACATTCTTTGATACAAGTCTTTTTAATCTGCCTTGCCTGGGGGATCCAGAAACCTTTTCTAATAGTCACTAATGTTTCATTTACGCCTCCATGTAGAGTCGTATAATGTACATCTCGTATCACTAACTTTGTAAGCCAATGATGTTTGGGTAACAATGCTGGATGTTTAGCTCCATAGCGCAATGATGAATTGTGGATTCTTCCTCTGCACCTAATAAGCATGTCATCATCAAGAAATAACCCTAAGTTATTAATTAATTTATTTTGTCTGAGGGTCTTTGTAGACGGCTCAGAAATATGTCCGAGGGTCTTTGTAGACGGCTCGGATACGTTTTGTTCGAGGGTCTTTGAAGACGACTCGGATATGTTACGGTAATTTTTTGATAATGAATTAAGCAGTAATAATTTATTATGGTAGCATTCCATTTATACTTGTTGCAGCCAAAACGTTGTGGGAGTCATTTTGTTAAAATCCTTGGTAAATCCTTTTTCATAAGTATATTCTTGATGAATCTGTATACATATTTTGTTACTCTGAGTATTCTCCCTAATGAAGAAAATGTTCTAACATCCATCACCATTTGTGTCTTATCTTTACTCTTTTCTATGCTTGTATCTTCTTTTATAGTTAATATGGCGCATATCATCTGTTTCGGCCACATTGCTTCATCATTCACCCACCGAGGTCCTTGAAACCGTAAGGTGTTACTAAAGAGATTCTTAGTTGTTGTTCCACGGCTCAGTAAATCTGCCGGATTAGATTTTGTATCAACATGCAAAAAACAAAAATAATTTTGAATTTCATAGATCTCTGCTATCCGATTTTTTTTACACAAGGCAGCTGTGAATTATCATTTTTTACCCATTGTAGTACTGCCTCATTGTCACACCATACATATGTGTGGTCTATAAGTAAATTGTTTAGAGTTTCCCGGATGTGTTTACCCAGTTTGGTTCCAATTAACAGGGCTGTTAACTCGATTTGAGGGATTGTTCTCGTTTTCAATGGAGTGACACGTGCTCTACTCGTCAAAAGTAGTGATTTTGACTCTGTAGCTAAATACGCAACAGCTCTATAAGCCTTTGGTGATGCATCACAAAACATGTGTAATGAACAGTTCTCATTCTCGTTCACAATTGCTCTAAGGATAATATAATCCTCTAGTTGTTTTAGTTCACCCATCAGTGATATCCATTGTTCTATATAAGAATTTGGAAGAGGATCATCCCCATCTACCTTTAATTTCCACTATTTTAGACTTTATTGTGATTGGAGAGAATATTGCCAATGGATCAAAGAGCTTACTCGCTCTGGACATTAGCATTCGCCTAGTTAATAATGAATCAGTATGTTTGTAGTTCACAGGCTTAAGTTGCAAAGTGTCGCCAGAAGTATCCCATTGAAGACCAAGTACATTAGTTATTCTTGGAACTTCATATCCTGGAAAGTCATACTCTATAATTCTTTTTAGTTTTGTATTATTAGTTGTCCACCTTGTAAGTGGCATATTAGCTACTTCTAATTCCATATTAGCTTCCTTGCAAGTGTAATAAGCTCCTTTTCATCAGTAGTAGATTCTTGGAAATGATCTACATAAAAGTTATTTGCCAATTGTGTTTTCATATGGCTATTTGATGTCTTTGGATGGTTATCAAGAGTAGCCTGCAGTAAGAAGGGAGAACTTGTCGCTTCAAACAAAACAGATCTGAATCTGTAGGTTTTTACCAAACTATCAGGGTCAAGTGGCTCGGTCGGCCACAGGAAACGTGTTTAGTCTCTCTCTTCCTCCTGTAAGCCAATCCGTAAAAAAGCTTTCGATATATCTGCCGTGTAGGCATATAAACCAATCCTAAACTTTAGTAATATACTTCCTAATTTCTTTGTTAAGGACGGCCTTGTCATTAGACAGTCATTTAGGGAAGGAGAGTCAGTGTCTGGCTTAGAACTACAGTTGAAGACTGTTCTGAGTGGTGTTGTTGCAGAGTCTTTCTTGACACCATGATGTTGTAAATAGTGACATTCATCTGTTGGCCGTGCACGGTCTACTTCCTCTATGAACTGTAGTTGTAAATGTTCATCGAGTATCTTTTGATAACTCTCAATCAAACCCTTCTTTATTAAGTCCTTTACCAAAGGGTACATTTGACCCTTGGCTCTAGGATAATTATTAGGAAGGTGTGGTTTACTTATTTCCCAGGGTAATTTCACCCAATATTGTCCACCTTCGTATTTAACAGTGTTCAAGTACTCCTTTTATGATATTTGCTCCTCTGGAAGGGGTTGTTTCACATCAATTCCTATTACGTCCAAGTCCCATAACTTGTGCATAGGAGGATTGAGCTCTAACTGTATATCCATGTCCAACAATAGATCCATCTCTTCAGTTATCCTCTGGCGTGACATGTTCTGAGGAAGTAGTTGGCAATGCTGGTTTGTAATTTACTGATATGTTACCAGTAATTATATATCCAGAAGTGGACTCCAACAACCGTACTCCATCATACATTATAGAATGTGGAGATATGAAGTCATAATAATAATCAACACCTATGAGGAGGTCAACTGGTCCTATAGTATCGTTTTGTATGTTAGGATCAGCCAAAATTATTCCTTTCCTAATCAGGTGCTGCATAGCATCAGTCATTCCTGCTGTAACAATGGTTCTTGGTAACTGTTCCACGACCACTGCATTTATTCTTTTCCGATGGTTGACCATCTGTATCACAGGTTTGACTATATCAAATTCTTGAGTAGTAGGATGATCCATAAACCCAGTCAGAGTCATCGTCTTTGTTTGTTTCGTGGTTAATCCAGACTGTTGCACTAGTTTCTTTGTTATAAAGGTTCTTTGGGATCCAATGTCAAAGAACCTCACCTCCCTACTCTGTGTTCCCCCAACTGTAACATAGCAATAGCTGTTGCTAGAGCTACACCATTGGGCGTCTTTGTTGCTTCAGTAGAAACATTCACATGTTCAACCTTTTCCATCGAAGGAGTAGAAGTCTGTTGCCTACTTCCCTTTGGCGGAATTATATCTCCCCGCTTGTTCCGACTCGTGTCTCGTAGGTTTTGCAAAGCACGGTGTAGTGATTGCCCCTTCCACATTTCCCACAAAGCTGGATATTCACGGTACAAGTACTTGCAGGGTGAGTTCCCATACACCTGGTACATAAGCCACGTTCTCTTAGTCTTTGCATTCGTTCAGTTCCAGTAGTGTATTTGGTACAATTGGAATCCTTGTGTTGGGCTTGACAAAATCTACACTTTATCTCTGTCTGTATTTTCTTTTTCCCTACATCATAACGCTTCCATTTATTTTCAAGGATCCGTGTTACAGCTTGTATATCATCATTGTCTTGTGAACGTGAGTTAAGTAATTTATCCGCATCGTTACTGGCTCGCGTAAGGTGCCCCTTGTATGCGGTTAACAAGCGTTATAGTACTTCTACCTTTGCCATGATAGTTATATTTAGCACTGTAAACTATGCTTGATAGCGTTTCGTAATTTCTTACGCAACACAGCCTTTGTTTCATCATCAAAATGAACACCATCTGATACGCTTATTTGAAATGGTTTGGCGCCCACACTGATGAATCGTACATACTCCTTATTTATCAACTTTCTCTTTAATCTGTTGTGAATATTATTTGCTATTTTGTTGTACTTTGAAGCTGTAACATTAAATCTATTACCTGGTGGAGGATTTCTGTGATCTATCAGTACGAGACATAGTTGAATCATAACAAGCATGAATTCTTTCAACTACTTATATAATGTTATATTTCCGCAGGGATGCAACTATCATTGATGTCGTTATCACAAATAAAAAGTACAGTTATATCGTGATGCCAGTTCAACACAGCATTCAAAGTAACATTCGTATCAAAAGTGGCAACTCTGGCACCGGGAGACCGAAATGTTCTAATTAGTGTACCATCAATCGTACCAATTGAAGGTGGAACCAAACTATGTCCGACAACGGCGACTAATTTATCAGCACTTATTGCTTGTTAAGGTTGTGTTTCGGAAAGTCACCGCTTCAAATCCGGTTCGAAGGACCATTGTCGTGAAACTTAACGTGAATTCATGTATTTACTCGTTAAACTTTCACGCAAATAATATATATTAATTATACCTTTATCTACTCACATATGGAAGGGTGTTACTGCTTTGGATGTATTTCTGTAATGTTAAATGGTTACTTATTAATATATCGTATTTGAAATTGATGACTATTCCGTCAAATTATTATCATGAATGACAAAGAAAGATCGAATAAGTGGGTATGTTGTCACCTTGTTGTGATTATAATTTCTCGTAACGCCTACCTGTCAGTAACTCAGTCAACCTACTGGCCAGTGGTTATAAGAGACTACTTACAGGCAGCGGACGTTGCAGTGTTAAACTCCTTACAGTAACTATATTAGTAATTGTAGTTACTCTATGTAGTATTATGTAGTAATCCTTGGTATTATCACTATAATCCCTTTATCGTGTCTTCTCTCTTGTGTCTAATATTATACTGCCCACTAAAGCTCTATCTCTCGTCCTTCTTGGACATGGTTTGCTTCACCAAAGCAGCTTCGATACTATATGAATTGATCGAAGCATTAATACAACAATACGCACACTATCCTCTAATTATACTTTAACGAGATAATACTTAAACAATGATTTATATCTGTGGGAAATATTTCCCACATATTCCACTATTTCTTTAGTGACGGGAATATTTGTTATCCTCTTACTCTTCTCTAATCCGAGGATGAGCAGAGGAGTTTTCTCTATTGTCCTCATACTCTTGTGCTGTTGTGTGAAGCGAGCTACATCACTATAATATGCTTAAAGCAAGACTCCTACGACAGCGGTAAAGCAATGAGGCTACACAATTTTACCCGTACAGCGTCAGATACGTCATGGGCTCTGAGATACACTGATTTGTTGATTGATTGATTGAATGATTGTTTATTGCCCAGAGTAACATATTTACATATAAATTTCCTAACATAATTAGGTTATTAGGGCATTAGCCCGCTGAGCTGAGGCTCCCTAGCGGACAGATAATATATATATATATATATATATATATATATATATATATATATATATATATATATATATATATATATATATATACACAAAATATACAGAGGGCTAGGCAAAATCATCTTACCCGATTAAATAATTGATATTATCATTGCACAACATTACATCAATATCTTTATAATAAATACTGTTCAATGAGACATCATTATGATATATTTACAAAATAATAATAAAGATTTAACATAAATATGAAGAGTTTTGAATCAGAACATTAAATAGCACTTTTCATTCTACTTTTGAAAATACTTAAATTACTGGTACAATTTTTCAGGCGACGTGAGACTTACGTTCGGGAGATTCCGTCTGTTTTTGGATGAATATCGTCGTCAAAACATGCTTATATACTGTTCTCATACATTTTTCTCTAAATTATATACCTCAATTCTAGCAGTGTAGGCTGGTAAGTCTGCTCGGTGTAGCGGCAAGATAGTAATTCAACCCCGCTAATATGAAAACAGCTTAATTCCACTACTTTCTCTCTATATTTCAAAGGTTATTAATACGTGGTAGTAAACCTTTTCACAATGTAAATAATATTTTGCCAATAACTTTTCTTTTGGAAGAATAAGTACATATTTTTTCGGAAAATGCATGCTCGCCATAATGGCAACGCTCTCCCCAGGGGTGGATGGTGGCTATTTTTAGAACAAACACTCTTTAGAACAAACGTCTCTCTCACAACGGTGATAGATCTACAAAGCTTGATATGAGAAGTAAGGGATGAAATATGACCTTATCCCGTAGATATAGCAACGTCAGAAAGGTTACTGACCACTGACCAGTGAAAACAGGTCAGTTTAGTTCTGTCTGTCAGAATAAGACCATGTCACGCAGTCGGAGAGGGCTGTGTGATAACTCTATTGAACGCCGTTTGTTGGATACAGACAGCGATGCAACAGTCGGTAAAGGCCTGATAATGGGGAAATGAATAAATGAATAAATATGTGTGTGTGTGTGTGTGTGTGTGTGTGTGTGTGTGTGTGTGTGGAAGAGAGAGAGAGAGAGAGAGAGAGAGAGAGAGAGAGAGAGAGAGAGAGAGAGAGAGAGAGAGAGAGAGAGAGAGAGGTAGTCTCCCGGTCTCCTGCTGCCTCTCAGGCAGTGGAGGGACAGCTACAGTTTGAGGGGGTTCGGCTGCCCCTTCAGAATACCATCAAGGTCCTGGGTATCACCATTGACCGGGAGCTGCGATACGACCAATACATCACGACCGTAGCCCGCCAGACCTCTCAGCGTGTGTCTGCCCTTCGCAGGGTGGCGGGTAGCCTTGACACCCGAGGCATCCTGACCCTATACAAGGCACAGATTCGCCCTTGTATGGAATATGGTGCCTTGGCATGGATGTCTGGAGCCGCCACCCACACCCGGCGCCTGGACGCGGTGCAGAGACGTGCCCTCCGCTTGTTGGGGGAAGAAGCGGAGATTCCAGCCAGCATGACGTCTCTCGAGCATCGCCGGGACGTCTCAGCCCTGACTGTCTGTCACAAGACCCAGCTGTGCCTGCCGCTACACCCAGCCCACAGGGCGACACGACAAGCACAAGCAGGTCATCACCGTGTGATTGTGCCTCTCTCCCACAGTTCGCAGCACCAACGAACTTATAAAGCCCGGATAGCGCGACTGTGGAATGGCTTCACGGAGGCCACGCCTGATGTGACACGAATGTCCACTCACCAGGCAAAGCGAGCCGCCAACACCTGGAGAGGCACACTGCCCTCACCGCTCGTGCCCCTGACGTGAACCGAACGATGTATCTTATGTATATTATTTCATATCCCTGTAAATATGAAACAGAACTTTTGAAATAGCTGTGCACGCCAATGCACAACTTTAAGTTCAATGTATATTACTTTAAGTACTAACTGTTTAAATAAAAAAAATAATAATAAAAAAAGAGAGAGAGAATATATAATTATTCCATGGCAGCCTTCCATCATAACATATCATTTTTTTTACAGCGCACTAGTACATTTCCAGGAATAAATGATATTATATGGTTATTCAAGCATCTACATCTACATAATTTCGCTCAGAGAACAACAGAGTAGGAAAAAAATACGCAAAAAGTTACACACGGGAAAAAAATTGAGCCTATATAATTTTATAAACCTATGCATGACTTGCTTTCTTCCTGTGGAAACTAACAATATTATGGTTGTCTCCGAAGTGTGAGAATAAGAGGGAATGAACATAAAATTCATTTTGATAGTTTGCTAAACCGCTAAAGTTAGCGCACAATGAATTGGAGCAAAAAATACCACTTTAAGTCGATTCTAGACGGAATTACTGTAATTTCCGTTCCTTTTACATCATTTTAGACTGGTTTCGCAAAAAAAAAAAAAAAAAAAAAAAAAGCATCATGTGGCACTGGTGAAATCACAATGTGTAATATTTCCCGACGCTGTACATTTTTCTAATACAGCATACAAGTCCCAAACTGGGGAAGATTTCAAGCTACATTGGAGAAATAATTAAACGGCCTAATAGCAATAAAGAATAAAAGATAAAAAAAATCTAAGATGTATTTTTCATTTGAGAGAGAGAGAGAGAGAGAGAGAGAGAGAGAGAGAGAGAGAGAGAGAGAGAGAGAGAGAGAGAGAGAGAGAGAGATCCAAGCAGGCAACTGTGGGACACGGTGGTGAACTGGTGTATGTATACCTGTGTGCTTTCGGGCTAAACGGTGATTGAAAGTGATCTTTGTAATACGAGACAAAACTTAACACTATCCCAAGTGCAAAACAATAACAGTAAGCAAATCTTATGTGGTGTAATTAATGAAATTTTTGCAAATATATCAACTTTTGTATTCTGAGTTTTACTGCAAACTTCTGTGTGAAAGAACACTACAAATAAACCCGCTGACCGCTAGCAACATACCAAATAAATACTTTTAATAACTTAATAATAATTATAACTTAATAATAATAATAACTTAATAATAATAATAATAATTTTTTTATGCAAAAAGGGGAAGTCGGCTAAGAGCAACAAAAACAATAGTAATGAAAATCCCACTAATTTGTTACATCCCATAAAAGTTCGGCAAAGTTAGCCTAAGTCAAAGACAAATGTCTTGAAACGTCCCTCTTAAATAAAGTTATAGGAAGTTGGAAATATAGCAGCAGATAAGGAGTTCTAGAGAGTTTGTCAGAGAAAGAAATGAATGGTAGGGAGTATTGGTTAACGCTTGTAAGAGAGAGTTAAACACAATAGAGATGATAGTCAGAAAATTTTGTGAGGTGAGACCGTAAGAGGGCGGGAGGCATACAGTTAACGAGATCGATAGAGCAGTTAGCATGAAAATAGCAATAAAAAATAGCAAGAGATGCAACATTCCAGCGCAAAGCGAGAGAGAGAGAGAGAGAGAGAGAGAGAGAGAGAGAGAGAGGGGGGGGGGAATTTATAATACGAAAAGCTTTTGATTCCACCCTATCTAGTAAGGCTGTTTGAGTGTAAGCCCACCCATACATTCGAATGGTTCTCCATACATGGACGGACAAGGCCCTTGTACAGAGTTAGCAGTTAGGGTTATGAGAAAAACTGACGAAAATGCCTCAGAACACCTTACTTCATAAAAGTTGTTTTAGCATGAAATGAGATATGAAGTGAATACCGTAACAAAGGAAAAAGTGCCACCAAGAATGGATAGGGTGCGACGTGAATGGAGGAAGCACAATCCCAATGTAGAAGCAATTCTAAACGCACTATCCCGGAGTTGCAGTTGCGTTCTACTGAAAACAAATAGCCCCCTGAAAAACAACAAAATTGAGCATGAGAGCCACCCATGAGTCGGAACAGGAGGAACAGCTGAGCTAGCAGTTGCTGGCGTCACAAATACAAAGAAAACCGCTCACAGTAGGTAATATCTGAGCTAGCATAAAAGCATTCCCCTCCCAAACTTAAAAAAAAACAAGCGCAGCACAGGAGAAACACTAATATACTGACCGTATGAAAAGAAGACCGTCCGCAGACACGGAGAGACGGGGAGAGGAGCAGACTCCTGTGAACACTCTGAAGACAATAATCCCTTCTGTCAGCTGAGCCTGCGGCCTTCCGTTTTCTCGTTCCTTCTTCCTTGTTAATGCAGCCTAGACTATTCTTGATTACTTTTCATGGTATACTAAGCGAATCTTGTGGTCATTCTTGGAATGACGTTTCTAAACGACTACTATTAGCTGGTGCACTAACGAAAGGAATCTCACTAAAAACATTAATTCTATAAAGATGATAATCATAATCATAACAATAATGATAATGATATAATAGTGAGGGACAGTGACACGTGCGACGTGTGGGAGAGAACAGGCTCTAATAATTCTCTAATAATTAAAAGGTGTTTTTTCAATATAGATTTGAATGAACCTGACGATTGAGCTTTTGTGACAGCGGTAGGGAGGTCAATCCCCAGCTTGGCACCGAGTACGGCAAGAAACAGCTCATCACTATTAGTCCTAGAGCTTGTTATTTTGACTAATGACATTATTTGTGACACTCTGTACAACATCAAAAGTAACAGTAAAATAAAAAAAGAACACATCTGGATAAAACCTTCTTAAGATTTTGCACATCACATATTGTGTAGACCTCAAACTCGTATTTTTTGTTTTATTTTCAGCCAATGAACGTAGACGACTTTGGCCACTATATTCTGTATTTCGGGTACACTTGGTAATAGGGTTTCATTGATGGTACCGAGAGAGAGAGAGAGAGAGAGAGAGAGAGAGAGAGAGAGAGAGAGAGAGAGAGAGAGAGAGAGAGAGAGAGAGAGAGAGAGAGAGAGATACACAGGGCTCCAAGAAGTTAAATGTCATGCTAATAACTGCATAGACAGTGACTGTTTACAGGTTTTGAGTTTGTATGGCTGTGTTCTTTCTCTAAATATATTTTTTTCTCATGTTTCTCTATTGTCTATTGTGCTATTCTTGTTGATAGTTAGTTTAAATTCACGATTTATATTGTGTAATACATTAAATCATGTAATACGTTATTTTGAACTAGAATAGTTTGGGGCACCTCAGCAAGAACTTTTGGCAACAGATAAAAATGAGAGAGAGAGAGAGAGAGAGAGAGAGAGAGAGAGAGAGAGAGAGAGAGAGAGAGAGAGAGAGAGAGAGAGAGAGAGAGAGTGTGTGTGTGTGTGTCACAATGAATTCATTGTTTTCTAAAGGTCAAGGGCAGGCGCAGTAATGAATAAGGAAGCTGAATGTTGCCACAGAGATAGGAGTGTATCTGCTAACCCCTTCTGTTACTGTGATTAGACAATTTTACTGACATTAGCAAGAGTTTATGGAGGTCAGAAGATTAATGGCCACAGTCTGTACTATTTCAATCCCCCACGTGAGTTTCTGAAGCTGTATAAAATCGACAACCAATGAGCAAAACAAATTTGAAGGACTCGATAGTTGTAAGGGTGGAACCACTACCTCAAGGCCGAAGCAACGAGCGAGTCTGGCTTCGGGTGGGAGGACTCGATCGAATCGCTCGTTCACCCCTTTCTCGTTCGACTCGTTTGTTTTCAGTTCGACTCGCCTCGATCCTCGTGGTCGAAACACCACCTACGTTTCAGGGGTCACGTAGGCCACTCTGCCTGAGGTTATAAATAGGACCACCGTGCTCCCACCAGGGATCTTGATGGATGAATTTGTGGGTGTAAATGTATGTTCGTGTGAATGCGCCCTCAGGTTTTTTTTTTGCTCTTGATTTAGCCATAAATTATGCTTTAAATTCATGTCATCATTCAAATATAATTTTTTTGGTCTCTGTCAGCCCTTCAGGCAATAGAGTCCGGCTGTATGGATACAAATGAAATCCAGGGCAACATCATTAATAAATCAAATTCAAGTCGTAAATCCCTATCACTGGTTTGGGTGTCTGGACATTCCAATATACGTAGGAATGAACAGGCTGACATGCTGCTCGGTCTGCCGCAGAGCTCGAGGGAGCGTGGAATCGTCGGGATCCGCAGTCATGTCTCTCAGTTGTTAAGTAATCAGCGAAAGTCCTGTGGCAGAGTCACTGGGACAACCTTCACCTACAAACTATCAAACCCATCCTGGGGGAGTGGGCTTCCTTCAATCGCCCCACAAAGCGGGAGGAGGTAGTCCTCACACGCCTCAGGATGGGAAGCACCCTCCCCACCCACATGCTCCCCTACATAGCAAACACTTTCCCACCACAATGTTCCATATGTAATGGCACCCTTTCTGTCGAGCACACCCTGCTTCACTGTGTGCATTATCGTGAGGAGAGGCGGCTCTTGGCGGTGTATTGCCGTCGCGGCCTCTCGCTAACGCAGACCACGCTTCTGGGTGACAGACACCCGAATGTGGTCGATAGACTGATATATCTGACTGAGACCAACTTAATCAGATTTGTGATTTATGTGTATGTATTATGTATGATGCACTATGCACATTTTTCACTTGAATATATGAGTGTATATAAAATTATGAAAGTGTGTATGAATTCTATCCACCATGATTTGATGTAAATGTTTTCCACCGTTTATTTATTTAATTATTTTTTTTTATTTTTACTTATTTT